>JASANG010002573.1:0-29725 GCA_030248215.1 Enoplolaimus lenunculus
AAAAGGGCGGGTGGACCCTGGAAGCGTCGCCACTGATCTGTGGAATCGCTGTCCGGTAAGCCCAAAGCTCGGTGGGTGCAGAACTTGAAGGCCTTAGATCGAGAGCTTGCTTGCGGCGTCGGACATGCAGTAATGAATAAGGTAAAATCGCGATAACTCGATAAATCTTGTGAGGCGAGCATTTGGGTGTTTTAAGCGTGAAATAGTATTGAAATGGCTAGAGTTGAGTTGATTAAGTCCCTTTTTATTCAGTTTACTAAGTTTTGAGTACTTTTGGCAAGGTTTTACTTGGCTGAAAATATTGAATTTACTTGCATAAGAGTTGACTAACTCTGAGGGGCTAGATAGTTGGTATAACTATGTGTAAGTGTTTTAAAGAGTTTAGCCCAAGCTGGATTCAGCTTGGGCAGGGCGGATTTGCCCGGTTTTTGCTGAAAATTTCATGAAATTTTATCTAAAATTGAGTGCGAAATTTCGGAGGTTGGATGATGCATAGCTACCGAGAGTTGAATAAAGTCTTTCTGTTTCGTGTGTATTTACGTTAGTTTTCATATTATTATGTTAGTGAATTTTGAATTCTCTGTGTGTATGTGTTATGTTTCATATTTTACGTAGTTAGTTATTGTGGAGTTTAAAGGTGACCCAGGTGAATAGTTTATCATGTGTATGCGTTCTCGGCTGAAATTTGAAATGTAATGTAACGTAGTTTTACTTCAAGCGGTGGATTTTTGAATGCTTGTTGGATTTTTGAAATGGTGTCTAAAAATATGATAACCGGTCCGGGATCCGCGGACCGGTTATGCAAAATAGATACAAAATCTGAAATGCTTGTGTTTAAATCTGCTCAGCATTAGTTTGGGGGTAGAAAAATCGAAAGTCGGACAGTTGATTTTGTGTGTTTCTTATTTGTTGTTTCTACATGATTTCAAATTTTGCAGTTGCACAGGCCGCCCGCTTGCGATCGCGAGTGGGATGGTCCTGGGCAACTGGTATAGATTTCTGCGGTTGGACAATTTTGCAACATCCGTGCTGGGCAGGTTTAAGCGCCGATCGGCCTGATCTGCCGCCGTTACCGATTCCTACGTTTTCAACACCGGAGATAATAGTAAGTATATTTTACGGTTTATGTGCGTGTAAAATCGGTTGCCGGATTCGGAATCCAATGGGTTTTAACCCAATTGCCTTCAGGGATTTCTTACAATATTTATGTGATATAACTCGTCTAGTTAATTTTAAATGGCTCAAGAATCGGACCAAAAGAAACCGGTGCCGTCTTTTCAAACGCTGGGCGCGGACGTTCGTGCAACGTGCTCAACTTCTACGGATCTCAACCCTGATGCGGACGAATTCCGCCCCTCCAGCTCCGGTGTCGGCAGGCGATCGCTCTGCCGGCACCGGTGCCCAAGTCAGCGAGCGCACCTAGCGCGGAACGAGAAACTGAAGAGGTAACGGTTAAGTTCTTGCTATACAACTTATGCCCTATTTTACTGTTTCTTGTCTTTTTCGCCACAAATGGCCTTTATTTTCAGTGCATTTACATTCTTTTAATAAAGTGTTCACAAAACTGGTGTAGTTCCTGTAAGCAAACTCTAATTGTCCCCATGAAATTTGTATCCGGTACTTAACCCACATTTTTCGTCTATTTACCCTGAATATGAATTAAACACACACATAAGAGTCGTACGCGTAGCCTGGGCTGATCTGCCCATGGCAAGGTGGATAATCGTATAACCGGCGGATAGCGATTTCTCGCGCTTCTTCCAGTCACAGTGTTTAGTCGGGTAACTTTAATTAACTTTAAGTTAGTATTGCGCACTTAAGCCTAAGTTTAGTTAAAACTCCTTAGCTTAAGTTATTATTCCCTTCGGGACGGTGCGCGGCTCGCCGTCACGCAGCCGGACGGGTCCGCCAGGTATCCGGTCATCCACCTGGTGTTTCATGTGCAAGTCGCTCTCGCGGCCTGTTTTATCGGCCCGGCTCCGTAGAAGTCCCCCATTTCTGTTGTGGTAGTGATTCTTGATTATTTTGGTCCCGTGTAAGCCCACCGTAATAGCTGGGAGGTCCCGCCTTCATCTCTCAGGGTGGCAGTAAAAGGGCGGTTTATCGTAGCACCCCTTTCGCCGACGCGTCGCATCCTCCTACGAAACCGGACCCGCGGCTTTGCCGCCTAATAAAGGCGGCTAGGATTCGGCTGATCCACTCGTGGGGGTGTATCCGGTGAGTGTGATCACTCGGTGTTTGGGGCCGTCCGTCGGGGAGTCTGGCTGCCCTTTGCGCAACACCCGTTGGATGGAAGCTCGTTGGCGGGATCCACGCTGGCGAGTTTCCTGAATGCGGGTGGGACGGCCACTCTTCGCTGGGTGCCCCGGCTCTGTTTGTTCGCTCTTATCGTGTGCACACTGGACCCTATGGATTTCGCGATTACCTCCAAGGATGTCGACCCAGGATGTACCCACTCCGGACATGGGAGACCTCTCGTCCTGGTTAAAGGTAACATCTCATAAAGTTAAGGGAGCTGAGAGTGGGCAGCATTCAATTTCCACCTTTAGCTTTACATGGGGGCTACTCCGTTCTCATGTAATGGTCGACATTCTTTCGTTTTCGCATGACCCTGAATCCGTAACTTGGATCAGTCTCGTCCAAACAATGTGCAGGGCGTACGCCAATTATAGGATCCTACCCTTTCTATAGTATTCGCCTTCTATTTTATCCTAATTGTATTAGATGTTATGTATTTTATTTTTAATTTCTTAGAATTTAGACCTAAAAATTTTAGGGTAAAGATTAGTAAGTTTAACTTTTTGATTGGTAAAGATTGTTCATACTAACATATCGTGGCTTTTGCAGAGACAAACCAAAAATTTTAAATTTTATTTTCATGACTTATATATATTTTACTTCTAGTTCAAGGAAATGGTGAGGCGTAAGGGGAAGCGGCAAGCGACCAGTCGCAGGGCACGATCAGCAACGCTAAAGGCGAAGTCTCCGGACGCAGTCGCACCTGATCAGGTTCGCGACCCAGAATGAATTTCGATAAAGAAGGAAATGCATAATGAAAAATCTTGACGTAAAATTATGGCCGTACTAACCCCCTAAAGAAGGGGGGATAAAAACCAATAGGATACATAACACCTGAACAACAACAGAAATACTACAGGAACCCCCCTAAAAAGAAGGGGGATACCCACATATGCTGATCCATGATGCCTGACGACCACAAAACAAAACAAAACAAAACAAACACCCTCTTTGCACATTGTTTGGACGAGACTGATCCAAGTTACCCGGATTCAGGGTATGCTAAAAGAAGAAAAAAAAAAAAAAAAACAAAACCAAACCAAACAAAAAACACAAAAAAAAAAAACAAAACACCAGGACAAAAACACAAACAAAAAAAAAAAAACAAAAAAAAAAAAAAAAAAAAAAAAACAAAAAAAAAAACAAAAACAAACACAAAAAAAAAAAAAACAAAAACCAAAAAAAAACAAAAAAAAAAAAAAAAAAAAAAAAAAAAAAAACAAAAGAATGATCGACCATTTCATGAGAACGGAGAATAGCCCCCCCCCCCCATGTAAAGCTAAAGGTGGAAATTGAATGCTGCCCCCCCCCCCCCCACTCTCAGCTCCCTTAACTTTACGAGATGTTACCTTTAACCAGGACGAGAGGTCTCCCATGTCCGGAGTGGGTACATCCTGGGTCGACATCCTTGGAGGTAATCGCGAAATCCATAGGGTCCAGTGTGCAATAAGAGCGAACAAACAGAGCCGGGGCACCCAGCGAGGCGCCGCCCACCCGCATTCAGGAAACTCGCCAGCGTGGATCCCGCCAACGAGCTTCCATCCAACGGGTGTTGCGCAAAGGGCAGCCAGACTCCCCGACGGACGGCCCCAAACACCGAGTGATCACACTCACCGGATACACCCCCACGAGTGGATCAGCCGAATCCTAGCCGCCTTTATTAGGCGGCAAAGCCGCGGGTCCGGTTCCGTAGGAGGATGCGACGCGTCGGCGAAAGGGGTGCTACGATAAAACGCCCTTTTACTGCCACCCTGAGAGATGAAGGCGGGACCTCCCAGCTATTACGGTGGGCTTACACGGGACCAAAATAATCAAGAATCACTACCACAACAGAAATGGGGGACTTCTACGGAGCCGGGCCGATAAAACAGGCCGCGAGAGCGACTTGCACATTAAACACCAGGTGGATGACCGGATACCTGGCGGACCCGTCCGGCGGCGTGACGGCGAGCCGCGCACCGTCCCGAAGGGAATAATAACTTAAGCTAAGGAGTTTTAACTAAACTTAGGCTTAAGTGCGCAATACTAACTTAAAGTTAATTAAAGTTACCCGACTAAACACTGTGACTGGAAGAAGCGCGAGAAATCGCTATCCGCCGGTTATACAATTATCCACCTTGCCATGGGCAGATCAGCCCGGGCTACGCGTACGAGTCTTATGTGTGTGTTTAATTCATATTTAGGGTAAATAGTCGAAAAATGTGGGTTAAGTACCGGATACAAATTTCATGGGGACAATTAGAGTTTGCTTACAGGAACTACGCCAGTTTTGTGAACACTTTATTAAAAGAATGTAAATGCACTGAAAATAAAGGCCATTTGTGGCGAAAAAGACAAGAAACAGTAAAATAGGGCATAAGTTGTATAGCAAGAACTTAACCGTTACCTCTTCAGTTTCTCGTTCCGCGCTAGGTGCGCTCGCTGACTTGGGCACCGGTGCCGGCAGAGCGATCACCTGCGAACACCGCAGCTGGAGGGGCGGAATTCGTCCGCGCCCAGCGTTTGAAAAGACGGCACCGGTTTCTTTTGGTCCGATTCTTGAGCCATTTAAAATTAACTAGACGAGTTATATCACATAAATATTGTAAGAAATCCCTGAATGCAATTGGGTTAAAACCCATTGGATTCCGAATCCGGCAACCGATTTTACACGCACATAAACCGTAAAATATACTTACTATTATCTCCGGTGTTGAAAACGTAGGAATCGGTAACGGCGGCAGATCAGGCCGATCGGCGCTTAAACCTGCCCAGCACGGATGTTGCAAAATTGTCCAACCGCAGAAATCTATACCAGTTTCCCAGGACCATCCCACTCGCGATCGCAAGCGGGCGGCCTGTGCAACTGCAAAATTTGAAATCATGTAGAAACAACGAATAAGAAACACACCAAATCAACTGTCCGACTTTCGATTTTTCTACCCCAAACTAATGCTGAGCAGATTTAAACACAAGCATTTCAGATTTTGTATCTATTTTGCATAACCGGTCCGCGGATCCCGGACCGGTTATCATATTTTTAGACACCATTTCAAAAATCCACCAAGCATTCAAAAATCCACCGCTTGAAGTAAAACTACGTTACATTACATTTCAAATTCCAGCCGAGAACGCATACACATGATAAACTATTCACCTGGGTCACCTTTAAACTCCACAATAACTAACTACGTAAAATATGAAACATAACACATACACACAGAGAATTCAAAATTCACTAACATAATAATATGAAAACTAACGTAAATACACACGAAACAAGAAAGACTTTATTCAACACTCGGTAGCTATGCATCATCCAACCTCCGAAATTTCGCACTCAATTTTAGATAAAATTTTATGAAATTTTCAGCAAAAACCGGGCAAATCTGGGCTAAACTCTTTAAAACACTTACACATAGTTATACCAACTATTTAGCCCCTCAGAGTTAGTCAACTCTTATGCAAGTAAATTCAATATTTTCAGCCAAGTAAAACCTTGCCAAAAGTACTCAAAACTTAGTAAACTGAATAAAAAGGGACTTAATCAAGTCAATTCTAGCCATTTCAATACTATTTCACGCTTAAAACACCCAAATGCTCGCCTCACAAGATTTATCGAGTTATCGCGATTTTACCTTATTCATTACTGCATGTCCGACGCCGCAAGCAAGCTTCTCGATCTAAAGCCTTCAAGTTCTGCACCCACCGAGCTTTGGGCTTACCGGACAGCGATTCCACAGATCAGTGGCGACGCTTCCAGGGTCCACCCGCCCTTTTCTGATCGACTCACACTATACTGTGCAGAAAAGCATCACACACCAGAATTCGGTGCTCACCCGATGTCACATACTAAGTTTTCGAACCTATGCGAGATGATGGACATATCCACATCTCTACAGGGGGCCCCCAGATGGTCTGGGAGGTCCTGGGGGACAGGCTCAAAATTTTGCAAGCCGACTTTTTGGACCATTTTTTTATTCTAGATCGTGTTTCCAACTCAACTGAAGATTACTCATCGCCCAACCTGACAAAAATTCCCCGCAAACGCTAATAACAATAATTTTAAGTAATATTACTGACAACTTTACCAGAAGTTGAAAGAAGCACAATTATATAAAATATAGATAATCTATAATTGAAACTGTGATTAACATATATTTTATATATTAGTCACAGCTTCAGTTTATCATAAGGCTCAGGCGGGTTGAACTTGTTGCTGCAAGGTACTTTCGAATGCTGTATGCCCTGAAACGGTCTTTATATAATTGTGCTTTTTTCAGTTCATTATTGAATTGTACTAGTTACTACCGGTATTTGTAACGCTATTAAAAAATTATGAGTACTCAGCGTAATATAAAATCACATTTTGCCGAATGTACGCCTCAAAAAATGTCCAGGTCTTTATGTTTTAACATTGAAAATTTTTGGCTTAGAAAAGTCCTGGGAGGCCCAGCAAAAAAATTTGCTGGGGGGCGGCCGAAAATTCGCCGGGGGGCCTTTCCTGGGGGCGGCAAAATTTTCGCCGGGGGAAATATGAACATTTCGAAAAGCGCTGCCCCCCGCCCCCCGCTGTGGAGAAGCCAGGGACCGGATATTAATTTACCGGATACCGGAACCGAATACGGATATTGAATTTTTTACTAGAATGGAATCCGGCTATTGCATATGTTAAAGTAATTTATTTTTCGTTATATTTTTAGCTTGCTCAAGGTTTTCGTCAGCTCATAAAGTTCAAAACTGCGACTAATAAACTGCAATTATTCAATGGAAAAATTCGTTAAAATCTCGCTCGCTTACATTAGTTTAAAGTAGCTAGAACCAGCGATGTGTGGTCTCGGTCTCGCTGAATTTTTGACCGTTACCGAGCATAAAAATAAAATTTTGTCTAACAAATATTTTGAATGTTTTTTCGCACTTCTGTATCATTCTCGTGTAATAAAATGTTGCATCTGCTCAGAATTTAACACAAATATTACCGCAAAATTTTATTTTTATCAAAAACACACTGACAAACACATATACAGGAATATAACACGACCCCATGCCAAAGACGACGATAAAGTGTAGAACGCTTTCAGTGTCAAAACTACGATTTCAGCTTTTTTCCAACGAAAATGAATCGTCAATCGCCGGTATATTTCACCCAGACCGCACATCCCAGGCTAGACCGTATCAAAACTTGAAATTATTGACTTGCCCAGAAATGTAATCGTAGCAAGATGTTAAAGACTCTACTTGTAAAAAGAAGTCTTATGATATTCTTCTCTGCAAATTCAGCAAATCAGGGTGCAATCGAAATTCCGATTCCACTTGTTAATATAAATTATCCGTATTGTCACAAAATTTGTAGTTCCGATTTCGGTTCCGGTATAAATTTGCTGTTCCGAATCCGATTCCGGTATAATCCAGTTCCGTTTTGCACCCTGCAGCAAATTATCGCTGTATTGTTAAAGTAAGTGATGCCAGTTCAGTAATTTATGCAGAGCAGATAGATATTCTGAAAGAACACCAAGAACCACGAAAAACCGATTATAAAATGTATTTTGAAGGTTATGATTTTTTTCTGTGATGATTAAGCATGGACCGAGATCGATCCTTTTTATGACCGGTCTCTGTAATCAGGTCTTGGTCTCGGTCTCAGTTGTATATATATATATATATACAATTCTTAACTGACTCGCATGAAAGACAATCTTATCGTGATCGGATTTGGTCTGAAAAATGTGCAAATCACAGAAAACTGTACCTGGAATTTTTAATTTTCCCAGGGTTTGTTGTATCACTAATATGGTTTGTTTATTTTAACACTGTTAGCCACTATATATACATATATATGTAGTTGCTCATCTTGATAATTATCTTTACATGTTCTAATTTGTCCCAGGTTGGTACCGGTACCAGGGCCTTAGGCTCCGGCTCCGGTAAAAATTTTGGCTCCGAAGCAACTGTACCATCAGGGTCAACGCTCAGCAGGAAAAACAGAAAAATCTAGCCGATACACACTGAAAATAGGGACATTTTTGATCTTTACAGGAAATTCAGAAAGCGAAATGTATGACATTAAAATACTTGCTGAAATCGTGGTTGCTTTAACTGCACTCGGCGAGTTTTATTGAATAGGAAGCTTTGTCTTTCCAGAATTCTAGTTTTCTTTATTGCTTTGCTCAGACACATCCTAACTGATCCTGAATTAATAGCTCTTTGCCGTTACCCACCAGCCCGTGTTTGCCCAAAAATGGTTTCATTTTGAAAATTTTTGAATATTTGAGCTTCTTATGGTCTCCCATGATCATTTCATGTCTAAACTGAAATTTTTAAAAATTCGACTTTTTAAGGGACAAAGGTTCCACCGTTGGGACTCACAAGAATTTTTTGTTAAAAAGTTAGATTATGTACCATTTAATGTAGCTTGCGGGGCAGAGTTCAATTGTGTGAAATTTTATGCAACCAGATGTCTGGTTTGCAAGTTAATTGTCAAATAATTGGCGCCGTCCGAAATCGCTGGCAGCGTGTCAGTAGTGAACCACGCGTCTGATTGCGGAAAATTTAACATTATTCGAGTCAGCTTCGCAAACTGCGTCGAATGGAACGTATGTATATAAGTTGTTTAGATTTGTGCGTGGGATGATCAAGGCAGGTCACCGGAATCTTAAATATCCGAAATGTGTCCAAATCCAGCCATTTTATGGCAAACGCTTGCTGGAGGGATAACGGGAAAGACCTCAACGTGCCCTTTATTAGCCTTGATTTATTTGCATGTATTTTAAGCCGAAGAAAAATCAATTTTTGCATAAGGATGCAAGCCTTGCATTGGTTATGTGAACTAAAATCAGCTGCGACATAAAACTGTTTCTCGAAATTAATTATCTAACATGCAAAGCCGGGAAAAAATTTCAAGAAATCAGCGGCGACTCTTTACCATGTAATCAATAAAAAATTCCCCTTTTTTGACCAGGTTGTTGTAATGCGATACGCATCGAAGGCTTGTCTTAACGTTATTGACTTTTGTTTTTCATAACATTATATTCAACTTCGGTGTGCGGAACGAATCTAAGTAGGTCTTTAATGGTAAAGTATGGTGCAAAAATTATTGACAATTGCTTAGCGGATGCCTGTTGACATGTGTGTTCACTTTAGATAAATTCGAGGAGTTCAACAGCTTCGCCTGTAACAACAGATGGTGACAAAATTCAACCCGCTTCATTGGACGCGGTGGAACGGAATGTGGTCTGCGAAAATCCTGGTCAGCAATTAGAAATACCCGAGCAGATAACTACTGGTTCGTTTACACCGTAGACTTATTATACAGTCGTAGACACTGGCATACGCAGGAGGGGATATTCACGGCCCCAAAATATGTTTGGTAGAACATTTTTTGGTTGAAAAGTTTTCAATGGTTGTGGATCAGCATTAAACCTTTGATAAGTCAAACTAAAGCGAAAAGGTTTCCGTCAGTTCACTTTTGCACCAATCGGTAAATCCACTTTGCAACTTATGCCGGAGCCAGTGCTGCAAAAGCATGCCGACATGTTTTGAGAATATGTGGACATCAGTGCAGTTGTCAACCACTGTTTTTGGAAAATTTAAGAAACGCAGCCCGGTATTGTGCTTTAGTTTTCTTTTGCCATATTTCCACCTCCGAAAGTCATTTTCTCCTTTCCATAATATTCCCCCTTGCCATATTTTTCTCCTTGCCATGGTTTCTCCGTTTCCAAGCAGGGTAAAACTGAATGTTGAAATCAGGAACCTTAGCTCGCTTCTTGGAATATGTCCCCCCCCCAAAATATATTAAACACAATAATATCAAAATTAGGTAATTTGCCGTTTCTTAATATTTCTGAAATATCTATACGTTCTGCAATTCATGTTCTAGATCTTAAGTTATTAATGTTTCACTATTTAAACGACCCCATCCTTTCTTTGGCACTCAAATATCTAACGGTTCTGTTAATCGATCTTTTTACCTGCTTCTATCTGGAAAATACTAAATACAAATTATAAACAAATTATAAATATGAGATCAACTAAAGAGATTAACATGAGAAGATATATGGAGATAAGAAAAGATAATTATTGATCATTGTGATCATAAGTCTTACCCACTAATTATGTTAGGGTGGCGTTATACTTAATATTCGAATTTAATCTTTTTGTTTTAACTTTGAATTTTGAATATCTTACTATATCCCTGTCGAAATACTTAATCCATATATATACTAGAAAAAATTGCTCAGCACTTGAGCAGCATGGCATATGCTTCATATTCCTATTAAAAGGATAGTAACTAGACCAGCACATTTGTTCGATGTAACCTGGAAAAATATTAAGAAACAATGGCGTCCAAAATCATGTTGACTATTAATTCTTCTGAAACATATTGCGGAGAGCAAATCTATTTTTATGTTGAAAGTTTTTGGCGTCTGAAGTATAGCGATCTTTGCTTTTGCCAGATTAGTCGATGCTTCCAGAATACGGTGAGAATTTTGAGCCTCTAGTCGTGACTATGCAGTGAAACAAATAACTCGGTAGACCTGTAAACTTGTTTGTTTGTCGCTAAGGTTAAAAGTTGGCTAAAGTCAAGAGTCGTTTTTGAAGCATCAATTGCCAGTCGTTTTGTGACAACGCCTTGTTTGAGAAAGTATCTAAAACAAAATTGGTCATCAAAACTCTAACTCACCAATTATGTCGCCATACAGTGTTCTTATGAAATTCAATTAACTATGTTAATAGAGAGCCAAAGGTGAGTTTAGTACGTTCTTGTAGAAAACTTCAATACACATTTTAAGCAAGACATTTGTTTCTTACAAAAAGAAAATTACAGAAATTTTGCTATCCGCAAAATGTTTCAGAAGAATTAATAGTCAACATGATTTTGGACGCCATTGTTTCTTAATATTTTTCCAGGTTACATCGAACAAATGTGCTGGTCTAGTTACTATCCTTTTAATAGGAATATGAAGCATATTCCATGCTGCTCAAGTGCTGAGCATTTTTTCTTGTACAAGAATAATTTCGCACGTGTAACTATCACGTACACAAATGCTGTTCGTGTCTATTTTTATGTGTATGTGTATATTATACACACTACACACAAATAATCGATTAAATAGTAACCAGTTCTGTGATCCACAATGACTTTGTGATAGCTAATGTGATGTATATATTAATAGAACTAGTTTTTATATCGTTAGACAAAACACTTTTCCTGTGATATTTTAATGTGATACTTAACTGTGATAACAAACGCCTGTGATATTGCTATAATTCGCTGTAGCTGTGATAAGGAAGGTATCAAACGAATATAGCAATAGGTTCGCAGGTTATCGAGTTGGTATAAGGTTGTCAGTATCGTGCGAATCTCCTCTTAATTCGCTATCTGACTCGACACGAATACCTGTAACTAGAAAAGTTCGGGCTTTTCGGAGACCATCGTGGTCACCATGTAAACTAGGAATATCTTAGTAGACATGGGTTAGAATAATAGGATTGTCAGGGGACTGGGCGGGTTCATCCAATTCCAGCCTTAACAAGGGTTTCGATCTCCGATTTAGAACTCAGAAGCCCGTCGAACTCGCTAATAGACAGTACAGAGTTTCAATAAATCGTTTGCATGACAGAAACTTTTATCCTGAGGCGAAACAACCACGGGGTGACATTGTTCGTTGGGTAAACCAACCGTTGGGGTGAAGCCAACGATTGGGGTGAAACCAACCGTTAAACCAGCCGGTAGAGTGAAACCAAGCGTTGGGGTGAAACCAACCGTTGGGGTGAAACCAACCGTTGGGGTGAAACCAACCGTTGGGGTGAAACCAACCGTTTGGGTGAAACCAACCGTTGGGGTGAAACCAACCATTGGGTGAAACCACCGGTTGAGGTGAAACCAACCGTTAGGGTGAAACCAACCCTTGGGGTGAAACTAGCCGTTGGGGGAAACCAACCGTTGGGGTCAAACCAACCGTGCGGGTGACACCAACCGATTGGGTGAAACTAACCGTTGCGGTGAAACCAACCGTTGGGGTAAAACCAATCGTTGGGGTGAAACCAACCGTTGGGGTGAAACCAACCGGGGGGGTGAAACCAACCGTTGGGGTGAAACCAACCGTTGGGGTGAAACTAACCGTTGGGGAGAAACCAACCGTTGGGGTGAAACCAACCGTGTGGGTGAAACCAACCGAGCGGGTGAAACCAGCCGTTGCGGTGAAACCAACCGTTGGGGTAAAACCGCACGTTGGGGTGAAACCAATCGTTGGAGTGAAATCAACCGTTGGGGTGAAACCAACCGTGCGGGTGAAACCAACCGTTGGGGTGAAACTAACCGTTGCGGTGAAACCAACTGTTGGGGTAAAAGCAATCGTTTGGGTGAAACCACTCGTTGGGGTGAAACCAACCGTTGAGGTGAAACCAACCGTTGGGGTGAAACTAACCGTTGGGGCCAAACCAACCGTTGGGATGAGCCAACCGGTTGGGGAGCAAACCAACCATTGGGTTGAAACCAACCGTTTGGGTGAAGCCAACCGTCGGGGTGAAACAACCATTGGGGTGAAACCAACGGTTGGTTAAACCAACCGTTAGGGGCAAACCAACCGTCGGGGTGAAACTAGCCGTTGCGGTAAAACAACCGTTGGGTAAACCAATCGTTTGGGTGAAACCACTCGTTGGGGTGAAACCAACCGTTGGTTGAAACCAACCGTTGGGGTGAAACCAACCCTTGGGGGGCGAAACCAACCCTTGGGGTGAAACCAACCGTTGGGGTGAAACCAACGGTTGGGGTGAAATTAACCGTTGGGAAGAAACCAACCGTTGGGGGAAACCAACCGTTGGGGTGAAACCAAATATGGGGACTAAAACCAACCGTTGGGGTGAAACCGACTGTTGGGTTGAAACCAATCGTTGGAGTGAAATTAACCGTTGGGGTGAAACCAACCGTGCGGGTGAAACCAACCGTTGGGGTGAAACTAACCGTTGCGGTGAAACCAACTGTTGGGGTAAAAGCAATCGTTTGGGTGAAACCACTCGTTGGGGTGAAACCAACCGTTGGGGTGAAACCAACCGTTGGGGTGAAACCAACCGTTGGGGTGAAACCAACCGTTGGGATGAACCAACCGTTGGGGTGAAACCAACCATTGGGTTGAAACCAACCATTGGGTTGAAACCAACCGTTGGAGTGAAACCGACTGTTGGGTTGAAACCAACCGTTGGTGTGAAACCGACTGTTGGGGTGAAACCAACCGTTGCGGTGAAACCAACCGGTTGGGTGAAGCCAACCGTTGGGGTGAAACAAACAAAGGGGTGAAACCCACGGTTGGGGTGAAACTAGCCGTTGCGGTGAAACAACCGTTGGGGTGAAACCACACGTTGGGGTGAAACCAACCGTGTGGGTGAAACCAACCGAGCGGGTGAAACCAGCCGTTGCGGTGAAACCAACCGTTGGGGTAAAACCACACGTTGGGGTGAAACCAACTGTTGGGGTGAAACCAATCGTTGGAGTGAAATCAACCGTTGGGGTGAAACCAACCGTGCGGGTGAAACCAACCGTTGGGGTGAAACCAACCGTTGGGGTGAAACCAACCGTTGGGGTGAAACTAACCGTTGGGGAGAAACCAACCGTTGGGGTGAAACCAACCGTGTGGGTGAAACCAACCGAGCGGGTGAAACCAGCCGTTGCGGTGAAACCAACCGTTGGGGTAAAACCACACGTTGGGGTGAAACCAACTGTTGGGGTGAAACCAATCGTTGGAGTGAAATCAACCGTTGGGGTGAAACCAACCGTGCGGGTGAAACCAACCGTGCGGGTGAAACCAACTGTTGGGGTAAAAGCAATCGTTTGGGTGAAACCACTCGTTGGGGTGAAACCAACCGTGGGGGTGAAACCAACCGTTGGGGTGAAACCAACCGTTGGGGTGAAACCAACCGTTGGGGTGAAACCACCCGTTGGGGTGAAACCAACCATTGGGTTGAAACCAACCATTGGGTTGAAACCAACCGTTGGAGTGAAACCGACTGTTGGGTTGAAACCAACCGTTGGTGTGAAACCGACTGTTGGGGTGAAACTAACCGTTGCGGTGAAACCAAACGTTGGGGTAAAACCAATCGTTGGGGTGAAACCAACCCTTGGGGTGAAACCAACCGTTGGAGTGAAATAAACCGTTAAGGTGAAGGTGAAACCAACCGTTTGGGTGAAGCCAACCGTCGGGGTGAAACAACCATTGGGGTGAAACCAACGGTTGGGGTGAAACCAACCGTTAGGGGCAAACCAACCGTCGGGGTGAAACTAGCCGTTGCGGTGAAACAACCGTTGGGTAAACCAATCGTTTGGGTGAAACCACTCGTTGGGGTGAAACCAACCGTTGGGTTGAAACCAACCGTTGGGGTGAAACCAACCCTTGGGGCGAAACCAACCGTTGGGGTGAAACCAACCGTTGGGGTGAAACCGACTGTTGGGTTGAAACCAATCGTTGGAGTGAAATCAACCGTTGGGGTGAAACCAACCGTGCGGGTGAAACCAACCGTTGGGGTGAAACTAACCGTTGCGGTGAAACCAACTGTTGGGGTAAAAGCAATCGTTTGGGTGAAACCACTCGTTGGGGTGAAACCAACCGTTGGGGTGAAACCAACCGTTGGGGTAAAACCAACCGTTGGGGTGAAACCAACCGTTGGGATGAACCAACCGTTGGGGTGAAACCAACCATTGGGTTGAAACCAACCATTGGGTTGAAACCAACCGTTGGAGTGAAACCGACTGTTGGGTTGAAACCAACCGTTGGTGTTAAACCGACTGTTGGGGTGAAACCAACCGTTGCGGTGAAACCAACCGTTTGGTTGAAGCCAACCGTTGGGGTGAAACAACCATTGGGGTGAAACCAACGGTTGGGGTGAAACCAACCGTTTGGGTGAAACCAACCGTTGGGGTGAAACCAACCCTTGGGGTGAAACCAACCGTTGGGGTGAAACCAACGGTTGGGGTGAAACTAACCGTTGGGG
Source organism: Enoplolaimus lenunculus (assembly GCA_030248215.1). Lineage (NCBI taxonomy): Eukaryota > Metazoa > Nematoda > Enoplea > Enoplida > Thoracostomopsidae > Enoplolaimus > Enoplolaimus lenunculus. Next base: position 15,262 of record JASANG010002573.1, read on the forward strand.
AGAAACCAACCGTTGGGGGAAACCAACCGTTGGGGTGAAACCAAATGTTGGGTTAAAACCAACCGTTGGGGTGAAACCGACTGTTGGGTTGAAACCAACAGTTGGGGTGAAACCAACCGTTGGGGTGAAACCAACCGTGCAGGTGAAACCAACCGTTGGGTTGAAACCAACCGTTGGGGTGAAACCAACCGTTGGGGTGAAACCAACCGTCGGGGTGAAACCAACCGAGTGGGTGACACCAGTCGTTGCGGTGAAACCAACCGTTGGGGTAAAACCACTCGTTGGGGTGAAACCAACCGTTGGGGTGAAACCAACCGTGCGGGTGAAACCAACCGTGCGGGTGAAACCAACCGTTGGGGTGAAATTAACCGTTGCGGTGAAACCAACCGTTGGGGTAAAAGCAATCGTTTGGGTGAAACCACTCGTTGGGGTGAAACCAACCGTGGGGGTGAAACCAACCGGTGGGGTCGTTGGGGTGAAACCAACCGTTGGGGTGAAACCAACCGTTGGGGTGAAACCAACCGTTGGGGTGAAATCAACCGTTAAGGTGAAACCAACCGTTGGAGTGAAACCGACTGTTGGGTTGAAACCAACCGTTGGTGTGAAACCGACTGTTGGGGTGAAACCAACCGTTGCGGTGAAACCAACCGTTTGGGTGAAGCCAACCGTTGGGGTGAAACAACCATTGGGGTGAAACCAACGGTTGGGGTGAAACCAACCGTTAGGGGCAAACCAACCGTCGGGGTGAAACCAACCGTTGGGGTGAAACCAACCGTTGGGGTGAAACCAACGGTTGGGGTGAAACTAACCGTTGGGGAGAAACCAACCGTTGGGGTGAAACCAACCGTTGGGGTGAAACCAACCGTTGGGTTAAAACCAACCGTTGGGGTGAAACCGACTGTTGGGTTGAAACCAACCGTTGGGGTGAAACTAACCGTTGGGGTGAAACCAACCGTTGTGGTGAAACCAACCGTTGGGGTGAAACCAACCGTTGGGGAGAAACCAACCGTTGGGGTGAAACCAACCGAGCGGGTGAAACCAGCCGTTGCGGTGAAACCAACCGTTGGGGTAAAACCGCACGTTGGGGTGAAACCAACTGTTGGGGTGAAACCAATCGTTGGAGTGAAATCAACCGTTGGGGCAAAACCAACCGTGCGGGTGAAACCAACCGTTGGGGTGAAACTAACCGTGGNGGTGAAACCAACTGTGGGGGTAAAAGCAATCGTTTGGGTGAAACCACTCGTTGGGGTGAAACCAACCGTTGGGGTGGAACCTACCGGTGGGGTGAAACCATCCGTTGGGATGAAACCAACCGTTGGGGTGAAACCAACCCTTGGGGCCAACCCACCCGTTGGAGTGAAACCAACCGTTGGGGTGAAACCAACGGTTGGGGTGAAACTAACCGTTGGGGAGAAACCAACCGTTGGGGTGAAACCAACCGTTGGGGTGAAACCAACCATTGGGGTGAAACCAACCGTTGGGGTGAAACTAACCGTTGGGGAGAAACCAACCGTTGGGGTGAAACCAACCGTGCGGGTGAAACCAACCGAGCGGGTGAAACCAGCCGTTGCGGTGAAACCAACCGTTGGGGTAAAACCACACGTTGGGGTGAAACCAACTGTTGGGGTGAAACCAATCGTTGGAGTGAAATCAACCGTTGGGGTGAAACCAACCGTGCGGGTGAAACCAACCGTTGGGGTGAAACTAGCCGTTGCGGTGAAACCAACTGTTGGGGTAAAAGCAATCGTTTGGGTGAAACCACTCGTTGGGGTGAAACCAACCGTTGGGGTGGAACCAACCGTTGGGGTGAAACCAACCGTTGGGGTGAAACCAACCGTTGGGGTGAAACCAACCGTTGGGATGAACCAACCGTTGGGGTGAAACCAACCATTGGGTTGAAACCAACCATTGGGTTGAAACCAATCGTTGGAGTGAAACTGACTGTTGGGTTGAAACCAACCGTTGGGGTGAAACCGACTGTTGGGGTGAAACCAACCGTTGCGGTGAATTTAACCGTCGGGGTAAAACCAATCGGTGGGGTGAAACCAACCCTTGGGGTGAAACCACCCGTGCGGGTGAAACCCACCGTTGGGGTGAAACCAACCGTTGGGGAGAAACCAACCGTTTGGGTGAAACCAACCGTTGGGGAGAAACCAACCCTTGGGGTGAATCCACCCGTTGGGGTGAAACCAACCATTGGGGTGAAACCAACCGTTGGGGTGAAACCAACCGTTGGGGTGAAACCAACCGTTGGGATGAACCAACCGTTGGGGTGAAACCAACCATTGGGTTGAAACCAACCATTGGGTTGAAACCAACCGTTGGGGTGAAACCGACTGTTGGGGTGAAGCCAACCGTTGCGGTGAAACCAACCGTTGGGGTAAAACCAATCGTTGGGGTGAAACCAACCCTTGGGGGAAACCAACCGTTGGAGTGAAATGAACCGTTAAGGTGAAACCACCCGTGCGGGTGAATCCAACCGTTGGGGTGAAACCAACCGTTGGGGAGAAACCAACCGTTTGGGTGAAGCCAACCGTTGGGGTGAAACCAACCATTGGGGTGAAACCAACCGTTGGGGTGAAACCAACCGTTGGGGTGAAACCAACCGTTGGGTTTAACCAACCGTTGGGGTGAAACCAACCATTGGGTTGAAACCAACCATTGGGTTGAAACCAACCATTGGGTTGAAACCGACCGTTGGAGTGAACCCGACCGTTGGGATGAACCAACCGTTGGGGTGAAACCAACCATTGGGTTGAAACCAACCATTGGGTTGAAACCAACCGTTGGAGTGAAACCGACTGTTGGGGTGAAACCAACCGTTGCGGTGAAACCAAACGTTTGGGTAAAACCAATCGTTGGGGTGAAACCAACCCTTGGGGTGAAACCAACCGTTGGAGTGAAATAAACCGTTAAGGTGAAGGTGAAACCAACCGTTTGGGTGAAGCCAACCGTTGGGGTGAAACCAACCCTTGGGGCGAAACCAACCGGTGGGGTGAAACCAACCGTTGGGGAGAAACCAACGGTTGGGGTGAAACTAACCGTTGGGGAGAAACCAACCGTTGGGGTGAAACCAACCGTTGGGGTGAAACCAACCGTTGGGGTGAAACCAACCGTTGGGTTAAAACCAACCGTTGGGGTGAAACCGACTGTTGGGTTGAAACCAATCGTTGGAGTGAAATCAACCGTTGTGGTGAAACCAACCGTGCGGGTGAAACCAACCGTTGGGGTGAAACTAACCGTTGCGGTGAAACAACCGTTGGGGTAAACCAATCGTTTGGGTGAAACCACTCGTTGGGGTGAAACCAACCGTTGGGGTGAAACCAACCCTTGGGGCGAAACCAACCGTTGGGGTGAAACCAACCGTTGGGGTGAAACCAACGGTTGGGGTGAAACTAACCGTTGGGGAGAAACCAACCGTTGGGGTGAAACCAACCGTTGGGGTGAAACCAACCGTTGGGGTGAAACCAACCGTTGGGGTGAAACCAACCGTTGGGTTTAAACCAACCGTTGGGGTGAAACCGACTGTTGGGTTGAAACCAACCGTTGGGGAGAAACCAACCGTTGGGGTGAAACTAACCGTTGGGGAGAAACCAACCGTTGGGGTGAAACCAACCGTGCGGGTGAAACCAACCGAGCGGGTGAAACCACTCGTTGGGGTGAAACCAACCGTTGGGTTGAAACCAACCGTTGGGGTGAAACCAACCCTTGGGGCGAAACCAACCGTTGGGGTGAAACCAACCGTTGGGGTGAAACCAACGGTTGGGGTGAAACTAACCGTTGGGGAGAAACCAACCGTTGGGGAGAAACCAACCGTTGGGGAGAAACCAACCGTTTTGGTGAAACCAACCGTTTTGGTGAAACCAACCGTTGGGGTGAAACCAACCGTGCGGGTGAAACCAACCGAGCGGGTGAAACCAGCCGTTGCGGTGAAACCAACCGTTGGGGTAAAACCACACGTTGGGGTGAAACCAACTGTTGGGGTGAAACCAATCGTTGGAGTGAAATCAACCGTTGGGGTGAAACCAACCGTTGGGGTGAAACTAACCGTTGCGGTGAAACCAACTGTTGGGGTAAAAGCAATCGTTTGGGTGAAACCACTCGTTGGGGTGAAACCAACCGTTGGGGTGGAACCAACCGTTGGGGTGAAACCATCCGTTGGGATGAAACCAACCGTTGGGGTGAAACCAACCCTTGGGGCGAAACCAACCGTTGGTGTGAAACCAACCGTTGGGGTGAAACCAACGGTTGGGGTGAAACTAACCGTTGGGGAGAAACCACCCGTTGGGGTGAAACCAACCGTTGGGGTGAAACCAACCGTTGGGGTGAAACCAACCGTTGGGGTGAAACCAACCGAGCGGGTGAAACCAACCATTGGGGTGAAACCAACCGTTGGGGTGAAACTAACCGTTGGGGAGAAACCAACCGTTGGGGTGAAACCAACCGTTGGGGTGAAACCAACCGTTGGGGTGAAACCAACCATTGGGGTGAAACCAACCGTTGGGGAGAAACCAACCGTTGGGGTGAAACCAACCGTGCGGGTGAAACCAACCGAGCGGGTGAAACCAGCCGTTGCGGTGAAACCAACCGTTGGGGTAAAACCACACGTTGGGGTGAAACCAACTGTTGGGGTGAAACCAATCGTTGGAGTGAAATCAACCGTTGGGGTGAAACCAACCGTGCGGGTGAAACCAACCGTTGGGGTGAAACTAACCGTTGCGGTGAAACCAACTGTTGGGGTAAAAGCAATCGTTTGGGTGAAACCACTCGTTGGGGTGAAACCAACCGTTGGGGTGGAACCAACCGTTGGGGTGAAACCAACCGTTGGGGTGAAACCAACCGTTGGGTTGAAACCAACCGTTGGGATGAACCAACCGTTGGGGTGAAACCAACCATTGGGTTGAAACCAACCATTGGGTTGAAACCAATCGTTGGAGTGAAACCGACTGTTGGGTTGAAACCAACCGTTGGGGTGAAACCGACTGTTGGGGTGAAACCAACCGTTGCGGTGAATTTAACCGTTGGGGTAAAACCAATCGTTGGGGTGAAACCAACCCTTGGGGTGAAACCAACCGTTGGAGTGAAATAAACCGTTAAGGTGAAACCACCCGTGCGGGTGAAACCAACCGTTGGGGTGAAACCAACCGTTGGGGTGAAACCAACCGTTTGGGTGAAGCCAACCGTTGGGGTGAAACCAACCATTGGGGTGAAACCAACCGTTGGGGTGAAACCAACCGTTGGGGTGAAACCAACCGTTGGGATGAACCAACCGTTGGGGTGAAACCAACCATTGGGTTGAAACCAACCATTGGGTTGAAACCAACCGTTGGAGTGAAACCGACTGTTGGGGTGAAACCAACCGTTGCGGTGAAACCAACCGTTGGGGTAAAACCAATCGTTGGGGTGAAACCAACCGTTGCGGTAAAACCAACCCTTGGGGGGAAACCAACCGTTGGAGTGAAATGAACCGTTAAGGTGAAACCACCCGTGCGGGTGAAACCAACCGTTGGGGTGAAACCAACCGTTTGGGTGAAGCCAACCGTTGGGGTGAAACAACCATTGGGGTGAAACCAACGGTTGGGGTGAAACCAACCGTTAGGGTGAAACCAACCGTCGGGGTGAAACTAGCCGTTGCGGTGAAACAACCGTTGGGGTAAACCAATCGTTTGGGTGAAACCACTCGTTGGGGTGAAACCAACCGTTGGGTTGAAACCAACCGTTGGGGCGAAACCAACCGTTGGGGTGAAACCAACCGTTGGGGAGAAACCAACCGTTGGGGTGAAACCAACCGTTGGGGTGAAACCAACCGTTGGGGTGAAACCAACCGTTGGGTTAAAACCAACCGTTGGGGTGAAACCGACGGTTGGGTTGAAACCAACCGTTGGGGTGAAACCAACCGTTGGGGTGAAACCAACCGTTGGGGTGAAACCAACCGTTGGGGTGAAACCAACCATTGGGGAGAAACCAACCGTTGGGGTGAAACCAACCGTGCGGGTGAAACCAACCGAGCGGGTGAAACCAGCCGTTGCGGTGAAACCAACCGTTGGGGTAAAACCACACGTTGGGGTGAAACCAACTGTTGGGGTGAAACCAATCGTTGGAGTGAAATCAACCGTTGGGGTGAAACCAACCGTGCGGGTGAAACCAACCGTTGGGGTGAAACTAACCGTTGCGGTGAAACCAACTGTTGGGGTAAAAGCAATCGTTTGGGTGAAACCACTCGTTGGGGTGAAACCAACCGTTGGGGTGGAACCAACCGTTGGGGTGAAACCATCCGTTGGGGTGAAACCAACCGTTGGGGTGAAACCAACCCTTGGGGCGAAACCAACCGTTGGGGTGAAACCAACCGTTGGGGTGAAACCAACCGTTGGGGTGAAACTAACCGTTGGGGAGAAACCAACCGTTGGGGTGAAACCAACCGTTGGGGTGAAACTAACCGTTGGGGTGAAACCAACCCTTGGGGCGAAACCAACCGTTGGGGTGAAACCAACCGTTGGGGTGAAACCAACCGTTGGGGTGAAACTAACCGTTGGGGAGAAACCAACCGTTGGGGTGAAACCAACCGTTGGGGTGAAACTAACCGTTGGGGTGAAACCAACCGTTGGGGTGAAACCAACCGTTGGGTTAAAACCAACCGTTGGGGTGAAACCGACGGTTGGGTTGAAACCAACCGTTGGGGTGAAACCAACCGTTGGGGTGAAACCAACCGTTGGGGTGAAACCAACCGTTGGGGTGAAACCAACCATTGGGGAGAAACCAACCGTTGGGGTGAAACCAACCGTGCGGGTGAAACCAACCGAGCGGGTGAAACCAGCCGTTGCGGTGAAACCAACCGTTGGGGTAAAACCACACGTTGGGGTGAAACCAACTGTTGGGGTGAAACCAATCGTTGGAGTGAAATCAACCGTTGGGGTGAAACCAACCGTGCGGGTGAAACCAACCGTTGGGGTGAAACTAACCGTTGCGGTGAAACCAACTGTTGGGGTAAAAGCAATCGTTTGGGTGAAACCACTCGTTGGGGTGAAACCAACCGTTGGGGTGGAACCAACCGTTGGGGTGAAACCATCCGTTGGGGTGAAACCAACCGTTGGGGTGAAACCAACCCTTGGGGCGAAACCAACCGTTGGGGTGAAACCAACCGTTGGGGTGAAACCAACCGTTGGGGTGAAACTAACCGTTGGGGAGAAACCAACCGTTGGGGTGAAACCAACCGTGCGGGTGAAACCAACCTAGCGGGTGAAACCAGCCGTTGCGGTGAAACCAACCGTTGGGGTAAAACCACACGTTGGGGTGAAACCAACTGTTGGGGTGAAACCAATCGTTGGAGTGAAATCAACCGTGCGGGTGAAACCAACCGTTGGGGTGAAACCAACTGTTGGGGTAAAAGCAATCATTTGGGTGAAACCACTCGTTGGGGTGAAACCAACCGTTGGGGTGGAACCAACCGTTGGGGTGAAACCAACCGTTGCGGTGAAACCAACTGTTGGGGTAAAAGCAATCATTTGGGTGAAACCACTCGTTGGGGTGAAACCAACCGTTGGGGTGGAACCAACCGTTGGGGTGAAACCAACCGTTGGGGTGAAACCAACCGTTGGGATGAACCAACCGTTGGGGTGAAACCAACCATTGGGTTGAAACCAACCATTGGGTTGAAACCAACCGTTGGAGTGAAACCGACTGTTGTGTTGAAACCAACCGTTGGGGTGAAACCGACTGTTGGGGTGAAACCAACCGTTGCGGTGAATTTAACCGTTGGGGTAAAACCAATCGTTGGGGTGAAACCAACCCTTGGGGTGAAACCAACCGTTGGAGTGAAACTAACCGTTGGGGAGAAACCAACCGTTGGGGTGAAACCAACAGTTGGGATGAAACCAACCACAAGCTCTATAAATTGGTGAAAGTTATAACCGTAAAATGGAAAATTTCGTGCACTTTCTGTAACGAGTTTTTTGACTGTAACTACTGAAGGCCACGCTCTTTTGGCAAATCCTTTGGCACAGATATTTCCGACGGACCAGTATACCAGTGTACAAAATTTAAACGAAATAGGTCTGCTATTACTTGAGTACCAATATGCAAACTAAACTGAAAATACGCACTTGAGAAGCGCGAACCATATATATGAACACTATCGTGTTCATATGATTTATTCCAACTACCATGGAACGGATTGACTTACTTGTGCATGTTGTATCACTGCGAACTAATTCGGCCGACACTACTGGAAACACCTTCCGAAGTCGTGGTTACTGAGCGAGAACATCTATACTTCTTCCAACGAAACCTGCATAGTACATATAACTAATCAGTTTAATTCAATATTTCCACTCCCAAAATGGGAATGTGAGTCGTTCCAGCTTTAATAATATGACATCTGCCATGTTGAAACGCAGTGACCACCGTTTGCCTTTAAGGCAAAATGGCTTGTTTAGCTTGGCTGAGGCTTAGGCTTAGGAATATGCTTATAATACTGTTCCGCCCCTGATATTTACATTGGCATCTGCTTGGAACAAAGTACCTTTTGCACTTAATTGTGTCGGTGACTGTTGCTGTCTTAACTTCTCGCGAATTCGCCAACTTAGAATTTCGTCATGTTCGTTTACATTCAATCCTATGTCTTTTTTATTCCTGTCTGAAACTGAGTGTTAGGTAACTGGCCATGCGGGCTGTAAAACCACATGTTTCAACTCTAAATCCAAATTAAAATTGAACTGATTTTGATCAGGCTCGTTAAATTAAATGTATAATAACTTTGCGTCATGTTTCTTTGTCTTACAGGTTTATTCGCAGGATTTTGGCTTTCGGTCGTGCCCGCTACATTCTGTCAGCCGGTTTCAATTTTTGTAAAATTATTATTTCAGTTGCACCAGTTTCGTTCACGCTGAAACCGCTTTCGCCTAAACATTTTCCATCCAGGACGCAGATAAAAGCTAGCGTGGTTGCAAAATTAGAAGATACTTTTGACGAATCAGATTTGGAGTCCCTGGACGTTGAGTGCACAGGACTGCAGGTATGTTTGTTTTATTTATTATCAAAATCAACTTTGTTCACAGAATGTTTTCACGAGAAACTAGTTCAGCATACCGGAAGATTTGATTGCTGAAAGTATGAACAAAGCTGTTAGCTGGGGAGCGTTTGGTGGTTAAACCCAACAAAAATTGTTGTAGTCAAGTTATTTTTTTACAAAGTTTTCTATCAAAAATTTTACAAAACGCAGCCGTTCTTTGTGAAATTTTAGCTTCGCCCCAGTTGTTAGCACAGCTGCTAATCGTTCTTTTCTTATATTTCATGTGGTTTTATTTTGTTGTATATTGTCTATATTTGCTAGCAATGTCCTATTTTCTGCTATAATTAAACATCTCATGTTGTGTAGCCAGGATTTTCAATTTCCTAAGTTGGCCTAATATTCTGGGTACAGGCTTACTGCCAGCAGATTATTGAATCTACTATGTGGCTGAAATCATGTATAGTTAGGCTATAACTTCAAAATCAGAAAGCAAACAAGCTTGCAAAATGTTCTCGCTCGCGGTTGCAAACGTGGCGAGACTCGAAAATATGGGCTACTAGGTTGCTAAGCCACAAACTCTATTGATATTTGATGTTTGTAAACCCATGCAATTGTACTACTTTGAAATCACAAGCGAATAGAGCTGGAATGTACATTTCAATTTTTATATTCAAGACTATCAAAAATTGTAAATTAGCATTTTACAATTTGTTTATGAAAGTACGACGTAGATTTTTGGAACTTTTAGAGCGCTAACCGATCGAAACCCATGTGTTTGGAGGCGATTATTTTAATCGATTGTTGACTGTTCTAGCAAAAGAGTGTAATGCGTCATCTTTATCGATAAGGTAAAAAAGTCACTCAGCAAAAGTTTCATAAACCGTTATCACATGAACACTGTATGTTGGTAGATATTTCCAGCGTTCAACATCTGAGTCGAACATTCCGATGCTGCAAAAAAACGCACAGCACTGTTCAAGAAGAGGCGCGGAGGCTTCAAGATTTAATGAAATCAACTTGCAGCATTTAAAACAAACTGACTTGTCACAGGGAATCGTGAGAGATTCTGCTGAAAATACTATTGTGACAAGCGGTTCTTCGGACGTCCGTGTTGAACGATCATTGTTCGAAGTGAAAGGTAATGTATAACTGACTTGCTTTCGCAAGAATTGATTTGGCAGCAAAACCGGGACAAGAAACTTAAAATTATACTGGATGATTGACGTATCGGTATTCGGATCCATGTTACTTTTTGGGGCGTCCAGGTTTCTGGTGGGGTCCATAAAAGAGTAGGTTTAAATTCTAGATTAATTTTTTTGCTTAGGCTTAGACATCGGAACACATTTTTGTAACGTTTAGGTTTTGGCTTAGGGATACGTTTAATCTACTGTTACGGCCCGAAAAGTACCATTGGCCGGCATTCGTGTTGTCGAAAATGATGTTTCCAACCACAAACGAAATTTTTAAGACACGCTGGCTCAAATTTTCCCTACTATTTTTGTGGTCAAAGCATTTCTTCAAATTGGTTAACATGCACCGTTTAGCTGCTTTAATTGCTGTGCCCAGCGGTTATGTTTAATTACGAAATCTTAATTTCTCCATTGTCATTAGAGTTGTAGTATCCGGGCCCGAATGTTCCGGTTATTCCGGGCGTTTTCGCCGAAAAATTCCGTCTCCGGGTTTTCACTTCATTAAATTCAGGGTCCGTGTATACATCAGAAACAAAACAATCCCAACACGTCTCTTAAGACAACTATCGTATGTTGTATGTAAAAGCAAACTGCAGAAGGAAAAACTTGGTCAACAGGCTTCAGTTTTGAGTAATAAATAACCTACGCAGACATACTCGGGTTACGATTACAGATGCTTAATTAAGCAGAAATTAACACTTTGTACATTATTTCACTAATTATTACAGTTAGAAGCAATCTAATTTCAGCGTTAAAGGGTTTTTGGGTGCGTGGAAACTGAATAAATTGTTTACAAAGCTCCAAAACCGCAAATTGAGTAGTTAGCTAATAGAAAATTTGCATGTTAACATAGTTTATAAGCCTAAATTAGGACTTTTTACAATATTTCACTAATTATTAAGGTTAAAAGCAATATAATTTCAGCACTAAAGAGTTTTTAGGTGCGACGAATTTGAATAAATTCGTTTACAAACCTCAAAAATTGATAATGGAATAATTTGCTAATTGCTAATTTGCGTATTAGCTTAATAGACAAGACAAAACTAGGACTTTTTAAATTATTTCAGTAATTATTAGGGTTTACTGAAGGTTTTTGGGTGCGAGGAATCTGAATAAATTGTTTACAAACGTCTAAAACCGATAATTGAGTAGTTAGCTCAGCAAAAATGGGTTTTTGGGTGCGAGGAGTCTGAATAAATTGTTTACAAACCTTCAAAACCGATTATCGAATAGTTAGCTAATTAGCATATTTTGCTTAATTTATAAGCATAAAATGGCTTTATAAATTATTTCTCAAATTATTAGGGTTACTTTAGGGTTTTTGAATGCGAAGAATCTGAATAAATTGTTTACAAACCTCCAAAACAAATAAATCAATAGTTAGCTAATAACTAATTTGCATCTTAGTTTAACTGCTTATATGTGTTCGAGCTTCACTCAATACATGTAGTCCCACTACGACTGGTACTATAAGCCCTATTCACACGTGCAAGTTTTTGCAGCAAAAACTACATGTGCAAGTTTGGTCGCAAAGCAGATTTGAAGTTCTTGCAGCTGCAAATTATTCATTAGGATTCATGTGATTCAGTTTAATTCGCACGTGTGAACGCCGTCCCAAATCGCTCGAACTTCTTGCACTTGCATTTTCATTGGCCAATCAGAAGACATGTTGTTGAGCGCCTTTTGAATTAATTTAGACTTATTGAATTTATTCAAGAAGTGTGAATTAATTAAATATCTAACTTGTTTGATATTTCGCAGCCGACGGCGAAAGTAATGGGACTAGTTTTCAATGTTTAAGCATTAAATAAAAATTGCATCGCGATGAAAACTTTTTCAAGTCAAGAAATTTCGAGTGTAACCTTCTTTGCGCATGAATGTTTCTAACAACTGAAACTTGCAGCTGCAAGTTTTTTGAAAAATGCATTCGAAAAACTTGCAGCTGCAAGTTATTCATGATTAATATATGCGAAGAATTAATTCGTAGTATGAATAGTCCTGCAAGTCCAATTCATTTATCATCATTGGATAAATTAATAAATTATTGGTTATGTTAAAGGTCAAGATTCAGAATGAAAATTATGATTCTTTACAAATACTTGCAGCTGCAAGTATTTGCAGCTGCAAGTATTTAGTGCAAGTTGCAGCTACAAGTATTTAGTGCAAGTTGCAGCTACAAGTTCTCGCAGCAAAAACTTGCACGTGTGAATAGGGCTTAAGTTTAGTTCCTTGGTAAATGATAGTTTCGAGGCCCGGGAACCTGTTAAAAATGTTAGGTCCTAGCCAGGGTTCGACCGGATATCCCGTTCCGGTTTAATATCCGTCAAAATCCGACATTCGTATCCCGTTCCGGTATCCGGAATAAACCTACCAGATACCGGATATTTGTGGCTGTGGTTCAAATATCATAAAACTGATGTTTTCACGTCGATATACTAGATATTTTGAAGCGACTGCAATTCTGAGCAATTCATGAATGGACACTGTCATGGAATGAGAAATCCAAACCGAAAATTAATCTTAAATCCATAAATGCGTATTTTTGCACGACTTAAATACTTCCAATAGTGTACAGATTTAGATCTAATATCTGGTTAACATCCGGTTCCAGTACAAAATTCACTATGTGGTTCCGGTATCCGGTAAAACCAGTTGAAATGGGACTGCAGACCGAGACCAAAAGTCTCGCTTCTCGGTAGGCTTGGGCACGGTCTCGGTTTCGCTTTTTTCACTAAGACCGTCCATCCCTGGTTAAAAGAGCACTTTAGCACAACAAATGCTAAACTCCCACCGACTAATTTATGAAAAAGTGGTTGCGAACCTTTTGTTATCCTAAATTAGTGAATATTAACCCGCCGGTCACCAAAATCAGTTCAGGTGATACTAAAATTAGATAGTTTATTAAACTCGGAATCAGTGATAATTTATTAGTCATGTAAAACGATTTTGAATTTTAAAACTTCGGTGCGAGGTTAACATCGCACAATTATAGGGTTTTGAACAAGACTGTTTATCAACACCCGTAAGCGGTTGCTGAGATTTGCAGCAGCGAACAGATGGACGGACATTCATTTTTTCATTCCCTAGGGCAATAGACAAATGCTGTGATTAGCAAATTTGGACAGTAATTTGTGATCGAAACGGCTGTATTGTAATGGTTAACGTGATAGGAACCAGATGATGAAATACTGGAATTTTGTTCATGGGCCGGGATTCTTGTGGCATTCTTGCTGTAATCATTCAGTTTTAAGTCAAACTAAAGTTGGACTGGCTTTTTTGCTAAAAAATCGGCGTAATAATGTTTTTAAGGTGTCTTATCAAATCTCGACAGATTTAATAGTACATGAATTATGAAATGACTTTCTATCGTTATGTATGTACTGACTGTTATATAAACAAATTAAAATAATATCGGTCTTGAACATACGTATTTTTTTGTCATTTCAGAAGAAGCCGATCAACTGCGTGCCTTTATGTCGAAGGCCGCCAAGAGGCTTTTACAATTGGAGGAGATTGAAAAAAATCGTTGTAGGCCGTCTTCATCTGATTGCAGGTAAGTTAAGTTTTAAAAGTTCCAAAATAGTACACCATACATACTTAATACACAGATACGATACTACATTACATCATTATATGAATACTTAAACCCTAACCGATATAAAGGATTATTTTATAAGAACGATTCATTTCAATTAATGTTTAAAATATAACCGCAAGTGAAATAACAGTTTCCGTGACCAGACACACTGATATGCGCTCAGAAATGAAATTGATAGCATTCCAACTGACTGTTATGTGCAAAAAGTATCGGCAAAGAACCGGCAATTTTTCGCAGTGCCGGTGCCGATGCCGATACTCACGAATAGTGCCGATTAATCGGCACATCCCTACTAAAAAGGCTAAAAACTCAAGTGTCTCTATATTGAAACTAACCGACAAAAACAATCTCTTTGAATTCGATTCGTTGAAACAGATTTTCACGCCGACCCTTAACCCGGCTGACCTTCCCAGTTTCTATGTACACTTGCAAGCACAAAAATTATGTACAACTCTTTCCAGATTTTGAGGATAATTTACAACAGTTTTAACGTTCTGTATGAATTGTAGGTGAAAGTAGGGCATTTACAACGTAATTTTCTGCGTCCATGTAGCCAGATATTTAACTGGCAAATGTGCAAGGTGCAAAAACTTGCACTTCAGGGCATATGCAGAAAATACTTCACTTTTCCCACATTTCGCCCCCCCGTCTGGCTTCTCCACAGCGGGG
>JASANG010004047.1:0-29740 GCA_030248215.1 Enoplolaimus lenunculus
CAAGTGCTGGATTTATTCGTTCCAAAATCACGGTATCATTGAAAGGTCCAACTGCTGCGATTACGAGAGACGATTGCCTATCTTCTTGCGGTTATTATTCTGTCACTCATATTTGCCATTGAGTTATCTTCTTCAGCGCGGTTTCCACGTATTAGATTCACGGCTAAAATAAAGCTGCGCTAACACAGTGGTCTTATGTCGGATTATCCATTTAGCCTAAACCTAAAACTAACCCTTGACCTGAACCTATGTCTAAACGTAAGCCGAAAACATAAAGTTAAAAATAAGCCTAAATCTAAGCCATTCAGTCTCGAAGTCTCTGTCACTAGCCAAAATGGCGGCTCAAATCAACTCTCTCCGAAATAGGCTTTTCGGGATTAGAGTTTAATTGACTCCATCAGAGTCAAATTCGACTCACCCGAGTCGCTCAGTGAGTCGAATTTGACTATGGCGGAGTTACATTTAACTCAGTTTGTGTAGTCCCGTAAAGTTTGTTTCGGAGAGAGGCAATTTGACTCACCATTTTTTTGCAGTGTATTGTGCTGGTTTCTATAAGTTAACAAAGGTAAAAGATGCAAAATGTAATATGGCGTTGAAACCATGCCAACAATATTTTATTCCGTGAGGATAGCTAAAAATGTTACTTATGGAACTGTAACAAAAGCCTTTGGAGATACAGTTTGGGTTTATTGTGCGGCCTGCAACCTCTAACTATACTGAGCATATGAAATGCATAGAGTCAGCCAGCGTCGGGGTCGTCTCCAACAATTCGACTCTGGAAAATTCGTCCACGGCGAAATTCGTCAAATCAATTCGACTCTGGAAAATTCGTCCATGGCAAAATTCGTCTAAATCAATTGGACTCTTTAAAATTCGTCAATGGCAAAATTCGTCTAAATCAATTCGACTCTGGAAAATTCATCCACGGCAAAATTCGTCTAAATCAATTCGACTCTGGAAAATTCGTCCACGGCAAAATTCGTCTAAATCAATTCGACTCTAGAAAATTCGTCCACGGCAAAATTCGTCTAAATCAATTCGACTCTAGAAAATTCGTCCACGGCAAAATTCGTCTGAAATTCAATTCGACTCTGGGAAAATTCGTCAACTGAAAAATTCGTCTAAATCAATTGGACTCTGGAAAATTCGTCAACGGCAAAATTCGTCTAAATCAATTCGACTCTGGAAAATAAAATTTGTGATATTTTAAATTCGAAGAAAATAAAATTTGTGATATTTTAAATTCGAGGAAAATAAAATGATATTATCGAGAAAAATTTGTGATATTTTAAATTCGAGGAAAATAAAATTTGTGATATTTTAAATTCAGGGAATTAAAGAGGAAAAAAAAATTTAATAATGAAAAAAAATTGTGAATTAAATTCAGGAAAATAAAATTTGTGATATTTTAAATTCGAGGAAAATAAAAAAAAAAAAAAAATTTGTGATATTTTAAATTCGAAGAAAATAAAATTTGTGATATTTTAAATTCGAGGAAAATAAAATTTGTGATATTTTAAATTCGAGGAAAATAAAATTTAAAAAAAAAAAAAAAAAAAAACAAAAAAAAAGAAAAAAAAGTGATATTTTAAATTCGAGGAAAATAAAATTTGTGATATTTTAAATTCGAGGAAAATAAAATTTGTGATATTTTAAATTCGAGGAAAATAAAATTTGTAATATTTTAAATTCACGGCACTTATATGAGAGCCGCAGGATCTCCGCAACCGTTTTCGTCGCCTGCTGATCACTGCTTTTTGTTAATAATTAGAATTTAAATTTTTTAAATTTTTCAGCAATTACATGATTGATATTTATCCCTCGAATGATGTTGAAGCAGAAGTAATAATGGATTTGATCAGACATTACAATTGGCCGTATATCAGTCTTTTAACGGAACATAATTTCACAAGTAAACTCATTGAATATATATGTTCGCACACCAAACAGCTATTTGCCCAAGTTGGAAACTGGGACGTCCCAAACGACAATTGCGATTCGGGACAGCCCAAACAACTAATGGAATGCAAACCAATTTTGATTGGTTGTACAGGTTTGTCTATGTTCCAGAAAACTGACTTGCACAGTAATTTGTTGCCTTCACAATATTTGCAAACTATACATTGAACAAGGTTTATATGGTGTGAAGGGTAACAGAGGTGCAAATTTGATTGCATATTCAAAACAACAGAAATAAAAACAGCATAATTCACATAACGTTGCATTCGATTTGCATTATGGCACACACTCCCACAGCTTCGTTTGCATACTATACAAACCTTATTTAATTTATAGTTTGCAAATATGGTGAAGGCAAATAGTTATTGTACAAATCAGTTTTCACAAACACAGTTAACCTGAACAACAAATCACAAACTGCCACGAAGAGCAATTGTCGTTTGGGACGACACAGTTGCCAGCTGGAGCAAATAGCTGTTCGGTTATGGGCATTTTGCTATATTCGACAAGTCAGTTGTGCTATTGTATGAAATAAGTTCATTTTATAACTAGATATACAGGCCCGTAGCCAGCTCAACTTGCTAGGGGAGGCTAAAAAATTTTCAGGAGGCGCATTTAAAGGTTTTTACCTTGGCTACGGGCACGTAGATACACCTGTATTGTTACAGATGTAAAGCAAATCTATACACTTTTGAACTACGCTGCACCAGCTCACGTTTCAATTGAACTGTTTACGTTTCCATCGTCGAAAGAAAAACATATCAAACGAAATCTTCAAAAAATAAACAAATCTGGTAGGTTTGTATTTTAACATCGCAACTGCGGGGGCATGGCAAGACCACCGTCCTACCCCCAGCTAAAACAGCTTCGCCTCCCCTGGCTAAAATGTTTCGAACTGCATTAATACAATTCTGGTATGAAAATTTTTCTTTGCCACCTTTATGGAAATCTTAATGTCCTTTTGGGCAGGAATTCCTGGTTCTGGTTCTGGAGTTGTTCTTTTTGCGACCCAGGAAAACTACATGAACCTGTTTTAGGTTCCCCAGATCCTGGGTTAATTGTGGGTAACGAAAATTACTTGACTGTAACGTATGCTTTTGTGTTTTTTAAGTCTGTTTGTAAGGTATTAACAGCAATAAATTTGCCAGAGTCATTGCAGTGGGTCATATCTGGCTTGGCTCTCTCTGGCTATGTCCTTGTCTAAAATATCTTTAGCTTTACTCAGAATCGTCCGCAGAAAAGATTGTTTGGGGGGCGGGCGGAATAATTTTTATGAGCTCCTAAAATTGCAATTCAAGGTTGTTTACTTTTAGATCGAAACTGTTTGCGGGGCCACCGGCTGAATTTAGGCCCTTGGATCTACTACATAAACACAAATATAAGTATTAAACTTTTTGTTTAAATTTAATTTTGGCAGCTGATTGCAGCTTAATCGCAGTAATATTTGTTTTTTCATATTTGGCCAATGTTATTTTTTACTAAGCAAAACAATAACTTAAACGTATCTAAGTCTAAGTTAACACCTCATTGCAATATGGCAAGTCTGGAACTAAAACTGAGCCTGAACCAAAATTATAGTCTTGAACCTAATTTCAATTCAGAATGAGTTGAATCACTGAGTATGAGTTAGGACTATCAGAACTCAGAATTTTGAGTTGATTCAATTCACTCTGAGTTAATTGATCAACTCACCCAGAGTCAACTCAACTCAGAGTGAGTTAAAGTTTACTGTTATTAACTCAGAAATAACCAATTCGCTAGTTCAATTGCAATTTACAGTGCAACCGGTAGAACGTATATTTTCAGCATCTCGTGTATGCGTTATGTGGTGCAATTGTCCGACCGCTCAGCGGATTTTGAATGTTGCTTCGGTCGAAAAAATGCTTACAGCTGGCTGGATATGGATATTTTCGGCTAAAATAACTCAATGTGCAAGTTTTACAAGCCCGTAGCCAGGTCACCTTGTTGCGGGGAGGTTTAAAAATACTCAATAGAGGCATACAAGGGTTCACAATGACTGACAACAACTGTTGAAAATTTTCTACGGGAGGGTCAAAATTTTCTAGCCCCTCTTTGGCTACTGGACAGGTAAGTTTTAATTAACGACATCTTTTGTGTATAGGTTAAATTCTAGTCATATATTAGAGCACTGTAACTTCCAATGAGTTAATTAATCAACTCAGACGGAAAGTTAGTTATTTCTGAGTTAGTAATAGTAAACTTTAACTCACTCTGAGTTGACTTGATTCTCACTGTGAGTTGAGTTAACTCCGGGTGAGTTGCTTAACTAAATCAGAATGAGTTGAATCAACTCAGAAATGTGAGTTCTGATAGTCCTAACTCAGACTGAGTGATTCAACACATTCTGAGTTAAAATCAACTCATTGGAATTTACAGTGAGGGGTTGTGAATATATGCACCAGAAATGAGAGTGGGCCATGATTATTGACCTTTGATCCATTTGACTCGCAACAAAGGACCCAAATATCCAGGGATAAACAATTATTAAAATATACTTAATTGAATCACGCAAAGTTCTTTAATTAAATTTACAATATTTTCAGGCATTAAATTGAAATGAAATACAGGTCATATGGAACAAACCTATCTATCGTAACCCAATACAATGCTCAATGTCAAAAACCAGAACCTATTCTGGTCATACGGTAATTATTTTTTAATTTTAGGTTTCAAATCTCATTTTGGAACATAAAGATGTTGGTATGTCCGCAATTCGCCAAAATGGATTCATGGGAACAATTCCGCGATTTTCAACTCAACCAATTTCTCTTACTGAAACCGAAACACATATTTATGCTGATTTTACGGTATTTTAACAAAAGTTACTCTTGCCCGCAGTATACTTGATACTGTATTGCTTAAGCTATCAAATATTAAGCAATTACCACGTTTTTCAAACTGCAATTTATTACGCTTTAGGCTTAGTCTCGTTGTTAGGCTTAGGTGTGAAACATATGCTTGAGAAGCCTAAAGGCTAACGTTTTGTCTGAGCCTTTTTCTCATATTTAGCCGTTGTCCAAGCCTCTAGTTTGCCAAGATGGGGCGCCTCAGGGGTCGGAACCCGCGAATTGTTGGTTTGGGCGGCGCTTCAACGGGCACTACTGAATACCGGTTTGTTTTATAGGGTAATGTTCGGTTGATTTCAAATCATGTAAACAAGCGGTTTGTTATTTTTCAGGATAACGCAACTGCGATTCAAAGATTTTACTACAAAACCAGTTTATCACTTGTAATCAATGCATTCGTTGAAATTTGTGGAACAAATCAATTCAGCAACAATTGCAGTGAAGATGTTGCAATGACATCTGGGCCGCTTTCGGTTCGAATTAAAACTAAAATCGACCAAGTATGGGTTGTCTTTGATTTTAAAAGTTTTACCAGTAGCGTTTTTATGTTATTAATTTTAAAATTGCAATAATTTTTTGCAAAGATACATTGAAATTTTTTATTTGAACATTTTTTAGCTAAAATTCACTTGGATCAACGTTCATCTTTGTTTCGCAATGGGTGGCATTCTCAAACCCCTCAGCTATTTCCATTGCCATTGTTATGTTAAAGGGTGCACTGCAAAAAATGGTGAGGCAAATTGACTCTCGCTGAAATAGGCTATACGGGACTACACAATCTGAGACAAATTCGACTCCGCCAGAGTGAAACGCGCGACTCCAGTGACGCGAAGTTGACACTGGCGGAGTCGAATTTGACTCATTTTGCGTAGTCCCGTAGAGGCTATTTCGGAGAGAGTCAATTTGACATACCATTTTTTGTAGTGTGATCCGTTTACCGAGGGAGTGCAGTAGAGTAGGTCGTGTTTATTTGCTTAGGCTTAGGACTATGCATTATTACTGTTACTCCCTAAAAGTAACATTGGCTCTAAATAAAATATGTAAATAAACTTTGAGCTAAAACTGCCAAAAGTGTTTTTTATAATTTTCAGATGAAAACAATTAGTTATCCGCAAAGAGTTGCTTATGTGAATTTACAAAATAATTCATGGATTACCGTAAGTATCATATTCGTTTTCTAAACTTAAGCCCCATTTACACGCGCAAGTTATTGCAGCGAGAACTCGCAGCTGCAATATGCACGAAATATTTGCAGCTGCAAGTATTTTCAAAGCAACATTTCGGTTAACCAATCAAACTGCAGAGCGACTTGCAACTGTGGTGACAGGTGCGAATTATAAATTAAATAGCATGAATTCCAGTGAATAATTTGTAGCTGTAAACACTTCAAAGCTGCTTTGTGACAAAACTTGCGCGTGCAAATTACACGTGCAAGTTTTTGCTGCAAAAACTAGCACGTCTGAATACGTTGCAATTTCACATATTATTTTGTTGTTCGAAAAACTTGGCCCAAAAAATTCTTCCGTCTAAATTTTTGAAAAGATTCGAAAACGACAATTCAATAGAGCGTAGAATACAGCTGTAAAAAATTGCCTGACTCGCTGCGTTCGCTCGCATATAAACAATTTTTTAAATGCGCTTATCCATCCGGAAGTGAAATTTTGGCTGCGTCCGCGGTGGAATTTTTCAAAGTTTAATAAATGTCGTTGAAGAATAATCAGGGGCGACTTTGAGAATTCAAAAAATATAAAGACTTAAAAAACTTTTTTTCGCCAAACGCCGACTGAGCATTTAAAGAAACAATACACAAATAACAAAATCTACATATCAAATATTGATTGCGGAAAATATGCTTGCAATCAACCAGTTATTTACATATGTTTATAAGTATCAGTTAGCCATATTGGTTAAAATGGTGGCCTTAATGTATATACAGTTTGCACACTCAAGACTCAAGTCGAAGCCTAATGTGAAGCCTATAACTTAAACCTAAAGGTAAAACTACAAAAATCGTTAAATTTAAACTTTAATTTTAACTTTATTATTTTAAATTTTTTAAGTTTAATTAAAACTATATTTCAATTGACAATTTGTAATTTCAGTTTGCCAACTGGAACAGCACTGATCATTTCCAGTTGATAACTGCCGCGTCTGCGTCGAACGATAACGATTTGTCCGTTGGTGATAAATTGGTATATTTGGGAAACGCAAAATCAGCTTTAGGTACTGCAGCGTTCATTAAAATGTATTCAACGCCAACTGAGGCCGTCTGGCAATGTCCGTCAACGAACTTGACGGAGCCGGAGCCGGATAACCTAATATCCGGCCGGATCCGGAGCCGGATATTGAATTCAAAGTTAATACTAGATTGTATTCAGATATCAGAAAGAATGAGCATATTCCTAAGCCTAAGCCTAAGCGTAAGAATGATCATATTCCTAAGCCTAAGCCTAAGCGTAAAGAAAGAGCATATTCCTAAGCCTAAGCCCAAGCGTAAACAATGAGCATATTCCTAAGCCTAAGCGTAAACAATGAGCGTATTCCTAAGCCTAAGCCTAAGCGTAAAGAATGAGCGTATTCTTAAGCCTAAGCCCAAGCGTAAACAATGAGCATATTCCTAAGCCTAAGCCTAAGCGTAAACAATGAGTATATTCCTACCTACCTAGCCGCCCCTGCCCCCTCTTCTGGTGTTTCTCCCAGGTTTCTCCCCCCTAAGCCTAAGCGTAAACAATGAGTATATTCCTAAACCTAAAGCCTAAGCCAAGCAAAAAACTGGCTTCTTTTAGTGCTTGATTTTTTTAATATTTTCAGGTTACGTCAACACACTTCGGGGTAAACACTTAAAAGTTTGTACCATTGTCGACTCCGAGTCCGGCGGAGTGTACACTGCGTGGGCGGAGTCAAAACCAAAAAACTGGTCACCAGTACGAGGTTATATACCGAAACAGTATTTAAAAGGTTTGATTTCAGTTTTTATTTTGGAAAAATATATACTTTTTAAACTCTTAAAAAAATTTTAAAAACAGCAAATGTGAAACGTTATAAATAAATGTTATATATATTTTTAAAATACCCAAAGTATACTTTTATTTATTTATTTATTTATTTTATTTATTTATTTACTTGTTTCATTTACTTATTTATTTTATTTAGATATTTTATTTATTTATTGATTTTATTTATTTATTTACTTGTTTATATATTGATTCGGACTCGAAACGAATTAGTTTTGATATTCATTTCAATATGGTGCGAGCACAAAAGTGCTTATAAAAGTACAATTATATTATCTCATTATTAACGTAAAGCCAAGGGTAGGAACATAATCCCGTTTGATGTATCCGTCACTACAAACCAGTAAACGTCCCGAGGATCTATCGAACCAGACTCGAACTGTGTCCCAATTTCTACTGACAATCATATGTTGCTGTGTGCATTTGCTACGTTTAAAAATCAGCCTGGTTTAAGTCCTGATTTGAAATCCTGCACTGTAAAAAATGGGGAATCAAATTGACTCTCTCAAAAACTGGCTTTTCCAAAATTGTTTAATATTTATTTGTAAATTTTAGGCTTTTTAATCGATCTGTTCGAAGAATTGTCCAAAGAAATGGGGTTTACGTACTCGTATTATTTGCCACGCGACAACAGTTTCGGATCGCGGATCAACGGCGCTTGGAATGGTGTTTTTGGTGATATTCTTGATGGGGTAAGTGACACAAGTTACCTTTAGCGCAGACCAGTTTTTAGGCGAGATGACCATTTTAGAGTAGACTTAGGCTTTCGAAGACTCTTTGCTTAATATATTTAGGTTTAGATTTGTCCTCAGGTAAAGGCGCAGATTAGCAATATGCTTAGCATACTGTACACTGGTTAATATCTGAAATAGGTTGAATGGTTTAAGAATTGCAAAATTTATGCACGTTAGGTTCCACCGGGTAATGTTTATGTATAAAGCTGCCTACGGCGTCCCGTTAACCAGGCCGTAGCAAGCTCAAAATGGTCGAGAGTCAAAATTTTGCTGTGTGGCTATGCCCCCCCAGGCTGCTTATAGGGACGGTAACGGTATAATTAATCCTGAGGATGGTATCTACGGATTTACACCAATTAATTCTGTTCTCCCACGAGACAGATATTGGTTTGAAGCTGTTAAAACGGGTTCCGAAAAACGGTACATTGTTGTATATCTGTACGACTCTGGTATAACATTGTCTTCCGTATAATCATATCTGTGCCTTTCTGTGAAAACGTTTCGTAGTAAATCTTGAATACCGGCCGTGTGTGATATTAAAATTACGTGAGTTATGATCAACCAAAATCTACAACTGCGTTATGTGTTTTTTTGTAGGTTTGTGATATGAGTACAGCGTTTGTAACGGTCACTGAAGAACGTGGGCGATATTTTGATTTTTCAATTAGTTTTCGAACCGGCGGGTTAACGTTTTTGATGCCTCAACCGGGACGCAAGTCCGCGTATCGTTTTGTTGAAGCGTTGTCGTCGCAAATGTGGATTGCAACTGCGTTAACGTTTGGCATTTATGCAATACTGATTGCAATAATTAATAAAATTTCACCGTTTGAATATCATGGTGAATTCGTTCAAACTGTTCATAATTTGCAAAGGTATGTGAAATATTACATAGCTACTCGTGACTTGAGCGTACACTGCAAAAAGTGGTGAGTCAAATTGACTTTCTTCGAAATACTTTTCGCATTACAAATAGAGTCAAATTCGATTCATCAAATTCGACTCGCTGAGTCGCATGTTTGACTCTGGCGGAGTCGAATTTGACTCAGTTTTGGTTGTCGGGAAACGCATATTTTTGAGAGAGTCAATTTGAGCCAAATTTGTATCTGGCAATTTGTTCAAGATATACTTCTGTAGATTATATTTTTTAACCAATACAAAGGAGGTATGCAAATATTTGACTTTAATTTTTCAAATTTTATTGAAAAAACGGACTGACTTAAACATTGTTTAAATTTGGAATTTTTGTTAACTTTATATTTAAAATTAAGAATGACACAGTTTTCCTATTATACAGTGAATGATTTTGGTAATTGTCACACCAGCTACGAGTAGTAAAAATAATTGGATTTTTTGGTATTTCTATGACGGAAACGGATAACGCAACGATTTTTAATACCGGAAACGGAAACGGATATTCGGCGGGCATTTTGGGCTGGGATTATAGACGTTATATGAGAATTGGTTTCTGGTAATTCTATGTATTTTAAATTAACATTTTAGCGATGATGGATCCCGAAGTTTGTATTTGAATTTCTTATATTTAATATTTCACTGCAAAGGTCCTTCTCTCAATACCTTCACACAGTCATATTCCTCCGCCAAGTCAAATTCGACTCACTGTGTCGCACGTTTGACTCTGTCGGAGCCTAATTTGACTCAGTTTGTGTAGTTCGGAACAGCCATTTGAAGAGTCAATTTGACTCAGTTTGTTTAGCCCCGACCTTTTCGGAGAGAGTCAGTTTGACTCAGTTTGTGTAGCCCCGTAGAGCTATTTCAGAGAGCCAATTTCACCCACCATTTTTCCAGTGTAAACATTTTATTTTTTTTCATCATCGAATAGGCTTCTTTTCTGCCCAAAACCGACCAGAGTGCCACCCTGTACTCGTGCACCAAGGACCGTCCCTCTTACAAGATTTAAACAAAAAATGCCGTTATATGTCAATTTGAATATGTATTTGAATTTGGAAAGTTTAAAATTTGAAAATATTTTGATCACCGCAGGCGGCCTTCCCCTTTGAGCACCCTAGCCTGCTCCGTTACTTTTTCTAAATTATGTAAAGGCTGTGTGCTGAGTTAAATGAAATTTTTAATTTGCAAACTGAGGGTTTGTTATATGTTTTTAATTTCAGTATTTTTGAACTTTGAAAATTTTTTCAGTATTTGTTTAAATTTCAACTGAAAATTGGATCTACAATTTTAAAACAGTTCCTCACGTGCGTTCCCAAAATTTCGACGATCGCACAAAGAACGCTCAAACTTCGTTCCAAATGCAGTATGGTCTGTTTATGTTGTTTGCTAAAACAAGGACACTTATCCGACAAGCCTTTCAGGTATTGATTTTTAAGCCAGACGCGGATAGGATTATAGCATTTCCTCCTAAGCCTAAGCCTAAGCGTAGAATGAGTTTATTCCTGCCTAAGCCCA
Organism: Enoplolaimus lenunculus; assembly: GCA_030248215.1. Classification (NCBI taxonomy): domain Eukaryota; kingdom Metazoa; phylum Nematoda; class Enoplea; order Enoplida; family Thoracostomopsidae; genus Enoplolaimus; species Enoplolaimus lenunculus. The sequence continues at coordinate 10,999 of JASANG010004047.1, forward strand.
AGCCTAAGCCTAAGCCTAAGCGTAAGAATGAGTTTATTCCTAAGCCCAAGCCTAAGCCTAGCGAAGCCTAAGCGAGTATGAGTTTATTCCTAAGCCCAAGCCTAAGCTAAGCCAAGCAAAAGTTAAACTTAGCTTACTTTTTCTAGTCCAACAGAAATCGTTCCGCCCCTGATCTTTACATGGCCGTATTTTACAATAAACGTATCGCATAGCAAGCAGTAGCCAGCTCACCTTCTAGGGGGGGGGTAAAAATTTTTTATTAGGAACATTACAAGGGTTTCATACTTTCAAGCAAGGTTCAAGATTTTTAGGGGCGGCCGAATTTTTTTCACGGGGGTATAACCACATCTCGGGCCCGGTTAGAAGACAGAAGTGTTTCATGAAATTTTCAGTGACCTGTATATACTGGAAACCATTAGGGTGGCGCATATATATTCAGTATTTTAATACCTTCCGGCGTTTGGGCCCCCAAATTTGATTCCTGAAAACAAATATCTAGGGTACAACCGCTCCTCCCTCCGGCAGAAAATCGGCCTTCGGCTCCCGCTCCTTACAATTTTTGCCGGACGTTCCGGCAATTTCTGTAGTAAAATTTTGTATAATTTTGTAAAATTTATCTGTTTAGCGCGTTTCGCTTGTCACAATTTTCACTGAACAATTTCGGAAATTTCGCAGTAAATCGTTAAACCAACAACTTTATACATTGTATTGCAGATATTGGCTTAAATTAATTAATTAACCATCACCTATTTCGCCTCACCTCCCTCCGTATTTTTCATTCCGGTTGCATCCTGATATATTTCGTTGCATTTGCGACATTTGCAGGAAATTGCAACAATTTTGTTGGATAACCACATCCGTTACAATAACAACAATGCTGCAATGTATACTGCAGAAATATTAGCAATTGCATTCGTGACATTAATGATTTGGTAACGCAAGACGAATTCTGTTTGGTAAGAAGTAAATACAATTATTCACGCTCGCGCTGAGGGACATATGTTCAATGGGACAATTCCCCGCCCAAGGTCTCATAAGGATTCAAGGGTCTTGTATCCGTGTCCTATACTTACGATTAAGCTTAGTCAAAGGCTTAGGCTTAATCATAGGTTATGAAAAAGCGTACCTAGGAAAGCTAAGTCTTTATCTAAACCTATACTTAAACGTGAGACTAAGCGTATTAGGTTTTGCCGATGCAAATGCCGTGTTGTTATAGAATGCAACAGTAAACGCCATTTTGTTAAACTCTAGCGATCAGTACATTTTAGCCGAACAAAAAAATTGAAGGATCCTCTGTCCATGTATTAGGGCGGAACGTTTGTTGTGACTAGATAGAATAAGTTAAGCTTTAGACTAAATGTTTTGGTTGGCTTAGGCATAGAAATAAGCTTATTCTTACGCATAGACTAATAGGTTTAGGCTTAGGAAAAGGTATAAAACAGTTCCGCCCTTGATGTTTACATTGCCCATGCGCCAGTTTCGATACCTAAATTTACATGCAAAATCAAACTTTTTTCGAAATTTTTCATGTCCCAGCTCATATCTATCAGTCTACTCTCTCGAAGCTCCGCTACAATTAGTAATTCGAGTACGAGCATAGGCGATAGGAGTCAATTGACTCGGTGGAGCGATCACATTAAGTCCGATTGTCTGAAAAATATTTGACTCACATTTTTTGCGGTGAAGACGGTTTAACTTGTAGTATGGAGACTAGTCTAGATTTACCAATTGCTAAAAATTGATATATTTTAACGAAGTTAATAGTACGTTGGTTTATTTTTATTCCCGCTGTATTCGCACTCATAAAAAGAATAGAGTCGTTACAGTCCGAGATTAAAAAGGTATGTAGAATTGCATTTATAATTTCTACCGGTCCTGCCCCCTCGAGAATATTTGTTAGACCGATACTAAAGTACCCTTATCCACATCTACCAATCATCTTCTTTTAGTTGTATTAAAGTTTTCGCGATGATAGATAGCAAGCTTTACATAATTATTTTGGTTATATTAGGTTTTGGCTAGACCCAAATACTGGCCACAAACCTAATAAATCTTATACATTAGCGGATAACTAATTTTAGCTTGGGATTTGGATTACAATTAGACCCTGTAGAAGCACCCACCTACAAAAAACTCAGAAGCCTAAATTGATTCAGTGTTGCTAAATGTACATCTAAAATTAGATTGAACACCAACAATCGATTTTTTCTCCACATCCAAACGCGCAGTTTATAATAAAGATCGATATATAGCTGATCAATTTCCTATCATACGATCAATTTTTGAAGTTCTACGGACCCCTATTCTCCAATCGATAATCTCAGAAATATTGGTCAATTTTGCACTATTTTATGATTTTTGCTGTATTTATGTTGATTTGATTATCTTGCATTGCGATGTGGGAGGTGGCATTTTGCGATATGTGAAATGTGCACAATTGATGATATTGTGAAATATGGTCATTTTTATCGGAGGAATGTTGGTCTTTTGATGCTGATGGACACACTCTTCAGATTTCCTTACGGGCAGGTGAGGAGGGCGAGCGGGTTCCCGCGAGGGCGGGAGTTCTCCGAGACCCGAATATAAGGAATAATTTATTTTAGGGAATTATAGTTGATATGCATGAGTATTCCAAGGATATCGCAGATCATCTATTTACTTAGATACCCCCCCTCAGAACATAGTGAGAGTTTCTGTTTTCTTTTTTAGCCTGCGTCACACATCCACGACCAGCTAATCAGCGATTTAGCGCAGATATGTTTCAATTGCGCCTCCCGTATCATTCTCTTTCTATTAGTCAAAGGAGCGCCTTTTTTACGATAGGGGGCCCCCCGCCCCCCCCTCCTTTATGTTCCTTCCCGCCTAACTGAAATAACGACCAGAATGGAATTAATCATTAAAAATCTGTGGTTCTGGGTCCTAGTAGTTGTCTGTGTTCCTTTTTGCGCGTTCCTAATTTATAGTGTAATAGTGCTGGTTTGCTTTTTTTTGCTTTGCGGGGGTTTGGGGTCCTGGGCGTGCTTTGTGGTTTTTCGTGGTCTCCCTCGCTCGGTTCCGGGGGGCTCGATTAGTTTATTTTTTAGATTCTTATCTCTGTCCTAATTTCAGAAGCCAGCTTTCTAATGGATTCAACTCATTCGTTAAAATCAACTCACCGGAATTTCTGTATTGCTCTTCTTCGCTGCTGGTTGGCTTTTTGCTTTGCTTGTTTCTGCCCTTTCTAGTCCTGGCGGCCATGTTAAGGCAAGCTAATGAAAGTTGTAGGAGCGTTGGAACTGAGAATTTTGAGTTGATTCAACTCTTCTGGTTATTTTCCTCCCCGGCCCGGGGTGTTTTTTATTAACTCAAAAATAACTAACTCGTTAGCTGAATTGATTAATAAACACATTGAATTTACAGTGATATGAAGCAGTGGGTGATCCAATACCAAAAATGGGGGGAAAATTCACAGGTAATAATCTTAACTTTTGACCCTCACACAAACCACGAATTATTGTCATAAAATAACCATACAAAATTTTGTCGCAAAACGTCGGGGGGCCTTATGCCGGTGGCCCCCCATGGTTCCGCCATTGGTATGGTTCCGACAAAAATGGAATGCCCCTAATGTTTCTTACCATTTATCGTTCAGTTGAATCAGAAGACCGTTTTCTTTTTTGGCTCTTAAGATGTGAATGTTTAACACTGATGTAAAATGGTGAATTTCTAGGCCAAAAGCATACGCGTACAAACTTGGATTGAACCCCCGTTCAGCGGTAATAACCCTACACGGTGGCTGAGAGTGGCTTCTGCGTCCAAAATTGGCTTAGTCCCATAATGAGTCCCGAATGAACGCATATTTTTCGGGTTGCTGCCTGAAATTGGAACTGAAAAAAATTTAGGGTTGGTCCCAGTTGGATGTGGGTAAACATTTGTTTACACCATCCGCGTTTTATCCACACTGTAAATTGCAACGAGTCTATTAATCAACTCAGACGGAAAGTTTAGTTCTTTCTGAGTTAATAGTTACAGTAAAAGAAAACTCAAACTCAGTTTAAGTTGATTTGATTCTGACTCTGAGTTGAGTTGACGGTAGATGAGTTGCTACTTATAATTATTAACTCAGTCAGAATGTATTGAATCAACTCAAAATTTGTGAGTTCTGATAGCTCACCTCGAATTTAGGCTGAGTGGAGAGATTCAACTCATTTTGAGTTACAATCAACTCACTGGAATTTACAGTCCACAAGCTAATAAATATTATGCTTTGCACTTGAAAATTTAAAAGTTTGGCGCAGTGTAAAAACTGTAATTTATTTACCTGCACCTACAAAATGTTTATCCGCGGGTATACTCGCGCAGAAAATCATTACCTACTGCGTTTACGCGCGTTTATCAACCCAATTACGTTGACGGGGTAAAGTTCCACGCTAGTCTGGGTAGCATTGAACCTCCTGAATCATTAACCATTTTGGCCCGTAGTTATGGCAGCAATCCAGCAGTGGCACCGAAATAGCTTGGCAAGGGAGCTGTTTGGTTCCAAATGACCCATTTTAACGGCGCCACATGGCAAAATTTGGACCAATCACATTTACTGCAGCAGATATTCAGCGGCAAAATTTGGACCAATCATATTTACTGCAGCAGATATTCAGTGACAAAATTTGGACCAACCACATTTACTGCAGCAGATATTCAGTGACAAAATTTGGACCAACCACATTTACTGCAGCAGATATTCAGTGACAAAATTTGGACCAACCACATTTACTGCAGCAGATATTCAGTGACAAAATTTGGACCAATCACATTTACTGCAGCAGATATTCAGTGGCAAAATTTGGTCCAATCACATTTACTGCAGCAGATAGTCAGCGACAAAATTTGGACCAATCACATTTACTGCAGCAGATATTCAGTGGCAAAATTTGGACCAATCACATTTACTGCAGCAGATATTCAGTCGATTAGTGGTAAGCAATCAGGTGCCGTTGCTACGGTGACCAGCAACTATTACAAAAATTGCCCTGGCATCCGTATCGGCGATACGGCTAAATTGATCCAGTGACTATGCCATATCGATCTGTGTATTATTAAAGCTGGAACGCTGACATACGTATTTTGGGCATTGTTTCAGCACAGAAGTAAAAAAGCAAAATACGGATTGTTTATTGGCTGTTTTACAAATTCCTTCAATAGTTTTTAGAATTGTTACATTTTAGCAACACTGAAGTTTCGAATTTAGGCTTTGCCTATGTCTTACTGGCTGGCTAAGCTTAGGTTAAGCTTTAGTTTAAGGTAGGGTTGACTTTTAGAGGAGAACCAAGTTGAATCCAAATCCCAGAGCTAAAATTAGGTTTATACCGCAATGGTATAAGATATATTAGGGTTCTTTGGTCTACCGTCCAGTTAATTAGGCGCTCTAGGTTTAAGCTTTATGTTTAAGGAGGGGACTCACAGGGTCAAGAATCCAAATCCCAGAGCAAAAAGGATATACCGCAAGGAAAAAGAAATAATAGGGAACGTGGCCCCAGTAAATTTAGGCGATAGCCAACCAATATAACAATAGTGCAAAAGAGCTTAAGCTATTTATTACAGTCCGCTGAAGCAATTCATGATCAAAGCAAAAGAGTATGTAATGTATTAAACTTTAATACAAACAAAATAACGGATGTGGATCATTTGGCTGTCCCAGGATGTTTTCAATGGGATGACGGTGAGGTTTACGTACGGTCAGCTCCGAACAAAATATTTCTGGCGAGGGGGGCAGCCCTTGGTTTCCGTAGCCAGGGTAAGCAAATCTATAAAATGAGCCAAATTCTACAGTAACCTTTTTAATGCCTTCACTCGGACTGTCAACGACTACTTGTCGCCAATTCTTTTTCATCGAGTCACGAATATTTCGGTACAGTTTCGTGTCGGAATTCAAAAATAAATCCAACGTTGACGTATTATTAACCGTCCCTGCGTTAAAATATTAGTCGAATTATTTTTTAGCAATTTGATTGGTTCAAATCTGAGACTTAGTCTCACATAATTGCAGCTACAAGTGTGTAAACCGTACTGTACACCGCAAAAAATGGTGAGTCAAATTGATTCTTTCAGAAACAGACTCTTCGGGACTATACAACCTGAGTCAAACTCGACTCCACCGGAGTTCAATTCGACTCACTGAGTCGCACATATGACTCTGGTGACGTCGAATTTGACTCAATGTGTGTAGTCCCGTAGAGCCTATTTCGGAGAGAGTCAATTTGACTCACCATTTTTTTGCAGTGTAGCCAGTATGAGATTCCTGGGCCAGCTTAAACAACTTTGAAAAATTTCGAAAAAAGTTTGATTTTGCATGTAAATTTAGGTATGCGAAACTGGCGCATGGGCCAATGTAAACATCAAGGGCGGAACTGTTTTATAACCTTATTCCTAAGCCTAAACCTATTAGTCTATGCGTAAGAATGAGCTTATTTCTATGCCTAAGCCAACCAGAAACATTTAGTCTAAAGCTTAAGCTTATTCTATTCTAGTGCCACAACAAACGTTCCGCCCCTGATCTTTACATGGACAGACGCATGTATACCTTCAATTTTTTTGGTTCCGGCTAAAATGTTCAGCTGATCGCTAGAGGTCTTTAACAAAATTGGGCGTTTACTGTACTGCATTACTATTAACGACACGGCATGCTTGCATCGGCGAAAACCTAATTACGCTTAGTCTCACGTTTAAGTATAGGTTTAGATAAAGACTTAGGCTTTGTGCCTAGGTACGCTTTTTCATAACCTATGATTAAGCCTAAGCCTTTGACTAAGCTTAATCGTAAGTATAGGACACGGATACAAGACCCTTGAATTCCTTATGAGACCTTGGTGGCGGGGTTCAATTGTGCCCATTGAACATATATCCCTTCAGACGCCCGCGGCGTGAATAATTGTATTTTACTTCTTACCAAACAGTAATTCGTCTTGCGTTACCAAATCATTAATGTCACGAATGCCAATTGCTAATATTTCTGCAGTATACATTGCAGCCATTGTTGCAGTGTACGATGTTGTAACGGATGTGGTTGCAATCCAACAAGAAATTGTTGCAATTCTTCCTGCAAATGTCGCCAAAGTGCAGCCGTGCACGCAAATACTATGCAGGATGCAACCGGAAGTGAAAAATACCGGAGCCGGAGGTGAGGCGAAATTAGGTGATGGTTAATTAATTAATTTAAGCCAATATCTGCAATACATATGTTATAAAGTTGTTTGGTTTAACGCTAATTTACTGCGAAATTTCCGAAATTGTTTCAGTGAAAATTGTGACAAAAGCGAAACGCGCTAAACAGATAAATTTTACAAAATTATACAAAATTTTACTACAGAAATTGCCGGAACGTCCGGCAAAAATTGTTAAGGAGCGGGAGCCGAAGGCCGATTTTCTGCCGGAGCCGGAGGTAGACCTCCGGTTGTACCCTAGATATTTGTTTTTCAGGAATCAAATTTGGGGGCACCGCACAACGCCGGAAGGTATTAAAATACTGAATATATATGCGCCACCCTAATGGTTTTTCCAGTATATACAGGTCACTGAAAATTTCATGAAACCACTTCTGTCTTCTGACCGGGCCCGTAGCATGTGGGTTATACCCCCGTGAAAAAAATTCGGCCACCCCCTACAAAATCTTGAACCTTGCTTGAAAGTCATTGGAAACCCTTGTAATGTTCCTAATAAAAAATTTTTACCCCCCCCCCCTAGCAAGGTGAGCTGGCTACGTGCTTGCTTATGCGATACGTTTATTGTAAAATACGGCCATGTAAAGATCAGGGGCGGAACGATTTTCTGTTGGACTAGAAAAGAGTAAGCTTAAGCTTTAGACTATTTTTTTGCTTGGCTTAGGCTTAGGCTTGGGCTTAGGAATAAACTCATACTTACGCTTAGGCTTACGCTTAGGCTTAGGCTTGGGCTTAGGAATAAACTCATTCTTACGCTTAGGCTTAGGCTTAGGCTTGGGCTTAGGCTTAGGAATAAACTCATTCTTACGCTTAGGCTTAGGCTTAGGCTTAGGAATATGCTTATAATCCTGTTCCGCGTCTGGGCTTAAAAATCAATACCTGAAAGGCTTGTCGGATAAGTGTGTCCTTGTTTTAGCAAACAACATAAACACGACCATACTGCATTTGGCAACGAAAGCTTTTGAGTCGCTTCTTTGTGCGATCGTCGGAAACTTTTGGCGAACGCACGTTGACGTGAACTGTTTTAAAATTGTAGATCCAATTTTCAGTTGAAATTTAAACAAATACTTGAAAAAATTTTCAAAGTTCAAAAATACTGAAATTAAAAACATATAACAAACCCTCAGTTTGCAAATTAAAAATTTCATTTAACTCAGCACACAGCCTTTACATAATTTAGAAAAAGTAACGGAGCAGGCTAGGGTGCTGTCGCCCAAATTCCAGGGTGAAGGCCGCCTGCGGTGATCAAAATATTTTCAAATTTTAAATTTTCCAAATTCAAATACATATTCAAATTGACCATATAACGGCTATTTTTTGTTTAAATCTTGTAAGAGGGACGGTCCCTTTTTGGGGTGCAACCCACATGGGGAGTACGAGGGTGGCAGCTCTGGTTCGGTTTTGGGCAGAACAAGAAGCCTATTCGATGATGAAAAACCAAATCAAAATGTTTACACTGGAATAAATGGTGGGTGAAATTGGCTCTCTCCGAAATACGCTCTACGGGGCTACACAAACTGAGTCAAACTGACTCTCTCCGAAATAGGCTGTACGGGGCTAAACAAACTGAATCAAATTGACTCTTTCTGGCTTTTCCGAACTACACAAACTGAGTCAAATTAGGCTCCGACAGAGTCAAACGTGCGACACAGTGAGTCGAATTTGACTCTGGCGGAGTTGAATATGACTCAGTTTGTGAAGTCCCAGACTATTTCGGAGAGAGTCAATTTGGCTCACCATTTTTTGCAGTGAAATATTAAATATAAGAAATTCAAATACAAACTTACGGCGATCCATCATCGCTAAAATGTTAATTTAAAATACATAGAATTACCAGAAACCAATTCTCATATAACGTCTATAATCCCAGCCCAAAATGCCCGCCGAATATCCGTTTCCGTTTCCGGTATTAAAAATCGTTGCGTTATCCGTTTCCGTCATAGAAATACCAAAAAATCCAATTATTTTTACTACTCGTAGCTGGTGTGACAATTACCAAAATCATTCACTGTATCAATACAGGCAAAACTGTGTCATTCTTAATTTTAAATATAAAGTTAACAAAAATTCCAAATTTAAACAATGTTTAAGTCAGTCCGTTTTTTCAATAAAATTTGAAAAATTAAAGTCAAATATTTGCATACCTCCTTTGTATTGGTTAAAAAATATAATCTACAGAAGTATATCTTGAACAAATTGCCAGATACAAATTTGGCTCAAATTGACTCTCTCAAAAATATGCGTTTCCCGACAACCAAAACTGAGTCAAATTCGACTCCGCCAGAGTCAAACATGCGACTCAGCGAGTCGAATTTGACTGGAATCGAATTTGACTCTATTTGTATAGTGCGGAAAAGCCTATTTCGAAGAAAGTCAATTTGACTCACCACTTTTTGCAGTGTACGCTCAAGTCACGAGTAGCTATGTAATATTTCACATACCTTTGCAAATTATGAACAGTTTGAACGAATTCACCATGATATTCAAACGGTGAAATTTTATTAATTATTGCAATCAGTATTGCATAAATGCCAAACGTTAACGCAGTTGCAATCCACATTTGCGACGACAACGCTTCAACAAAACGATACGCGGACTTGCGTCCCGGTTGAGGCATCAAAAACGTTAACCCGCCGGTTCGAAAACTAATTGAAAAATCAAAATATCGCCCACGTTCTTCAGTGACCGTTACAAACGCTGTACTCATATCACAAACCTACAAAAAAACACATAACGCAGTTGTAGATTTTGGTTGATCATAACTCACGTAATTTTAATATCACACACGGCCGGTATTCAAGATTTACTACGAAACGTTTTCACAGAAAGGCACAGATATGATTATACGGAAGACAATGTTATACCAGAGTCGTACAGATATACAACAATGTACCGTTTTTAGGAACCCGTTTTAACAGCTTCAAACCAATATCTGTCTCGTGGGAGAACAGAATTAATTGGTGTAAATCCGTAGATACCATCCTCAGGATTAATTATACCGTTACCGTCCCTATAAGCAGCCTGGGGGGGCATAGCCACACAGCAAAATTTTGACTCTCGACCATTTTGAGCTTGCTACGGCCTGGTTAACGGGACGCCGTAGGCAGCTTTATACATAAACATTACCCGGTGGAACCTAACGTGCATAAATTTTGCAATTCTTAAACCATTCAACCTATTTCAGATATTAACCAGTGTACAGTATGCTAAGCATATTGCTAATCTGCGCCTTTACCTGAGGACAAATCTAAACCTAAATATATTAAGCAAAGAGTCTTCGAAAGCCTAAGTCTACTCTAAAATGGTCATCTCGCCTAAAAACTGGTCTGCGCTAAAGGTAACTTGTGTCACTTACCCCATCAAGAATATCACCAAAAACACCATTCCAAGCGCCGTTGATCCGCGATCCGAAACTGTTGTCGCGTGGCAAATAATACGAGTACGTAAACCCCATTTCTTTGGACAATTCTTCGAACAGATCGATTAAAAAGCCTAAAATTTACAAATAAATATTAAACAATTTTGGAAAAGCCAGTTTTTGAGAGAGTCAATTTGATTCCCCATTTTTTACAGTGCAGGATTTCAAATCAGGACTTAAACCAGGCTGATTTTTAAACGTAGCAAATGCACACAGCAACATATGATTGTCAGTAGAAATTGGGACACAGTTCGAGTCTGGTTCGATAGATCCTCGGGACGTTTACTGGTTTGTAGTGACGGATACATCAAACGGGATTATGTTCCTACCCTTGGCTTTACGTTAATAATGAGATAATATAATTGTACTTTTATAAGCACTTTTGTGCTCGCACCATATTGAAATGAATATCAAAACTAATTCGTTTCGAGTCCGAATCAATATATAAACAAGTAAATAAATAAATAAAATCAATAAATAAATAAAATAACTAAATAAAATAAATAAGTAAATGAAACAAGTAAATAAATAAATAAAATAAATAAATAAATAAATAAAAGTATACTTTGGGTATTTTAAAAATATATATAACATTTATTTATGACGTTTCACATTTGCTGTCTTTAAAATTTTTTAAGAGTTTAAAAAGTATATATTTTTCCAAAATAAAAACTGAAATCAAACCTTTTAAATACCGTTTCGGTATATAACCTCGTACTGGCGACCAGTTTTTTGGTTTTGACTCCGCCCACGCAGTGTACACTCCGCCGGACTCGGAGTCGACAATGGTACAAACTTTTAAGTGTTTACCCCGAAGTGTGTTGACGTAACCTGAAAATATTAAAAAAATCAAGCACTAAAAGAAGCCAGTTTTTTGCTTGGCTTAGGCTTTAGGTTTAGGAATATACTCATTGTTTACGCTTAGGCTTAGTCTTAGGAATATGCTCATTGTTTACGCTTGGGCTTAGGCTTAAGAATACGCTCATTCTTTACGCTTAGGCTTAGGCTTAGGAATATGCTCATTGTTTACGCTTAGGCTTAGGAATATGCTCATTGTTTACGCTTGGGCTTAGGCTTAAGAATACGCTCATTCTTTACGCTTAGGCTTAGGCTTAGGAATATGCTCATTGTTTACGCTTAGGCTTAGGAATATGCTCATTGTTCACGCTTGGGCTTAGGCTTAAGAATACGCTCATTCTTTACGCTTAGGCTTAGGCTTAGGAATATGCTCATTGTTTACGCTTAGGCTTAGGAATATGCTCATTGTTTACGCTTGGGCTTAGGCTTAAGAATACGCTCATTCTTTACGCTTAGGCTTAGGCTTAGGAATATGCTCATTGTTTACGCTTAGGCTTAGGCTTAGGAATATGCTCATTGTTTACGCTTAGGCTTAGGAATATGCTCATTGTTCACGCTTGGGCTTAGGCTTAAGAATACGCTCATTCTTTACGCTTAGGCTTAGGCTTAGGAATATGCTCATTGTTTACGCTTAGGCTTAGGCTTAGGAATATGCTCATTGTTTACGCTTAGGCTTAGGCTTAAGAATACGCTCATTCTTTACGCTTAGGCTTAGGCTTAGGAATATGCTCATTGTTTACGCTTAGGCTTAGGAATATGCTCATTGTTCACGCTTGGGCTTAGGCTTAAGAATACGCTCATTCTTTACGCTTAGGCTTAGGCTTAGGAATATGCTCATTGTTTACGCTTAGGCTTAGGAATATGCTCATTGTTTACGCTTGGGCTTAGGCTTAAGAATACGCTCATTCTTTACGCTTAGGCTTAGGCTTAGGAATATGCTCATTGTTTACGCTTAGGCTTAGGCTTAGGAATATGCTCATTGTTTACGCTTAGGCTTAGGAATATGCTCATTGTTCACGCTTGGGCTTAGGCTTAAGAATACGCTCATTCTTTACGCTTAGGCTTAGGCTTAGGAATATGCTCATTGTTTACGCTTAGGCTTAGGCTTAGGAATATGCTCATTGTTTACGCTTAGGCTTAGGAATATGCTCATTGTTCACGCTTGGGCTTAGGCTTAAGAATACGCTCATTCTTTACGCTTAGGCTTAGGCTTAGGAATATGCTCATTCTTTACGCTTAGGCTTAGGCTTAGGAATATGCTCATTGTTTACGCTTAGGCTTAGGAATATGCTCATTGTTCACGCTTGGGCTTAGGCTTAAGAATACGCTCATTCTTTACGCTTAGGCTTAGGCTTAGGAATATGCTCATTGTTTACGCTTAGGCTTTGGAATATGCTCATTGTTTACGCTTGGGCTTAGGCTTAAGAATACGCTCATTCTTTACGCTTAGGCTTAGGCTTAGGAATATGCTCATTGTTCACGCTTGGGCTTAGGCTTAAGAATACGCTCGTTCTTTACACTTAGGCTTAGGCTTAGGAATACGCTCATTCTTTCTGATATCTGAATACAATCTAGTATTAACTTTGAATTCAATATCCGGCTCCGGTTCAGTCAAGTTCGGTGACGGACATTGCCAGACGGCCTCAGTTGGCGTCGAATACATTTTAATGAACGCTGCAGTACCTAAAGCTGATTTTGCGTTTCCCAAATATACCAATTTATCACCAACGGACAAATCGTTATCGTTCGACGCAGACACGGCAGTTAACAACTGGAAATGATCAGTGCTGTTCCAGTTGGCAAACTGAAATTACAAATTGTCAATTGAAATATAATTTTAATTAAACTTAAAAAATTTAAAATAATAAAGTTAAAATTAAAGTTTAAATTTAACTATTTTTGTAGTTTTACCTTCAGGTTTAAGTTATAGGCTTCACATTAGGCTTCGACTTGAGTCTTGAGTGTGCAAACTGTATATACATTAAGGCCACCATTTTAACCAATATGGCTAACTGATACTTATAAACATATGTAAATAACTGGTTGATTGCAGGCATATTTTCCGCAATCAATATTTGATATGTAGATTTTGTTATTTGTGTATTGTTTCTTTAAATGCTCAGTCGGCGTTTGGCGAAAAAAAGTTTTTTAAGTCTTTATATTTTTTGAATTCTCAAAGTCGCCCCTGATTATTCTTCAACGACATTTATTAAACTTTGAAAAATTCCACCGCGGACGCAGCCAAAATTTCACTTCGGGATGGATAAGCGCATTTAAAAAATTGTTTATATGCGAGCGAACGCAGCGAGTCAGGCAATTTTTACAGCTGTATTCTACACTCTATTGAATTGTCGTTTTCGAATCTTTTCAAAAATTTAGACGGAAGAATTTTTTGGGCCAAGTTTTTCGAACAACAAAATAATATGTGAAATTGCAACGTATTCAGACGTGCTAGTTTTTGCAGCAAAAACTTGCACGTGTAATTTGCACGCGCAAGTTTTGTCACAAAGCAGCTTTGAAGTGTTTACAGCTACAAATTATTCACTGGAATTCATGCTATTTAATTTATAATTCGCACCTGTCACCACAGTTGCAAGTCGCTCTGCAGTTTGATTGGTTAACCGAAATGTTGCTTTGAAAATACTTGCAGCTGCAAGTATTTCGTGCATATTGCAGCTGCGAGTTCTCGCTGCAATAACTTGCACGTGTTAATGGGGCTTAAGTTTAGAAAACGAATATGATACTTACGGTAATCCATGAATTATTTTGTAAATTCACATTAGCAACTCTTTGCGGATAACTAATTGTTTTCATCTGAAAATTATAAAAAACACTTTTGGCAGTTTTAGCTCAAAGTTTATTTACATATTTTATTTAGAGCCAATGTTACTTTTAGGGAGTAACAGTAATAATGCATAGTCCTAAGCCTAAGCAAATAAACACGACCTACTCTACTGCACTCCCTCGGTAAACGGATCACACTACAAAAAATTGTATGTCAAATTGACTCTCTCCGAAATAGCCTCTACGGGACTACGCAAAATGAGTCAAATTCGACTCCGCCAGTGTCAACTTCGCGTCACTGGAGTCGCGCGTTTCACTCTGGCGGAGTCGAATTTGTCTCAGATTGTGTAGTCCCGTATAGCCTATTTCAGAGACAGTCAATTTGCCTCACCATTTTTTGCACTGCACCCTTTAACATAACAATGGCAATGGAAATAGCTGAGGGGTTTGAGAATGCCACCCATTGCGAAACAAAGATGAACGTTGATCCAAGTGAATTTTAGCTAAAAAAAGATCAAATAAAAAATTTCAATGTATCTTTGCAAAAAATTATTGCAATTTTAAAATAATAACATAAAAACGCTACTGGTAAAACTTTTAAAATCAAAGACAACCCATACTTGGTCGATTTTAGTTTTAATTCGAACAGAAAGCCGCCCAGATGTCATTGAAACATCTTCACTGCAATTGTTGCTGAATTGATTTGTTCCACAAATTTCAACGAATGCATTGATTACAAGTGATAGGCTGGTTTTGTAGTAAAATCTTTGAATCGCAGTTGCGTTATCCTGAAAAATAACAAACCGCTTGTTTACATGATTTGAAATCAACCGAACATTACCCTATAAAACAAACCGGTATTCAGTAGTGCCCGTTGAAGCGCCGCCCAAACCATCAATTCGCGGGTTCCGACCCCTGAGGCGCCCCATCTTGGCAAACTAGAGGCTTGGACAACGGCTAAATATGAGAAAAAGGCTCAGACAAAACGTTAGCCTTTAGGCTTCTCAAGCATATGTTTCACACCTAAGCCTAACAACGAGACTAAGCCTAAAGCGTAATAAATTGCAGTTTGAAAAACGTGGTAATTGCTTAATATTTGATAGCTTAAGCAATACAGTCTCAAGTATACTGCGGGCAAGAGTAACTTTTGTTAAAATACCGTAAAATCAGCATAAATATGTGTTTCGGTTTCAGTAAGAGAAATTGGTTGAGTTGAAAATCGCGGAATTGTTCCCATGAATCCATTTTGGCGAATTGCGGACATACGAACATCTTTATGTTCCAAAATGAGATTTGAAACCTAAAATAAAAAATAATTACCGTATGACCAGAATAGGTTCTGGTTTTTGACATTGAGCATTGTATTGGGTTACGATAGATAGGTTTGTTCCATATGACCTGTATTTCAGTTCAATTTAACTACGGAAAATATTGTTAAAATAACTTTTCATGATTCAATTAAGTATATTTTAATAATTATTTATCCCTGGATATTTGGGTCCTTTGTTGTGAGTCAAATGGATCAAAGGTCAATAATCATGGCCCACTCTCATTCCTGGTGCATATATTCACAACCCCTCACTGTAAATTCCAATGAGTTGATTTTAACTCAGAATGTGTTGAATCACTCAGTCTGAGTTAGGACTATCAGAACTCACATTTCTGAGTTGATTCAACTCATTCTGATTTAGTTAAGCAACTCACCCGGAGTTAACTCAACTCACAGTGAGGATCAAGTCAACTCAGAGTGAGTTAAAGTTTACTATTACTAACTCAGAAATAACTAACTTTCCGTCTGAGTTGATTAATTAACTCATTGGAAGTTACAGTGCTCTAATATATGACTAGAATTTAATCTATACACAAAAGATGTCGTTAATTAAAACTTACCGGTCCAGTAGCCAAAGAGGGGTTAGAAAATTTTGACCCTCCCGTAGAAAATTTTCAACAGTTGTTTGTCAGTCATTGTGAACCCTTGTATGCCTCTGTTGAATATTTCAACCCCCCCCCCCCAACTTGGTGACCTGGCTACGGGCTTGTAAAACTTGCACATTGAGTTATTTTAGCCGAAAATATCCATATCCAGCCAGCTGTAAGCATTTTTTCGACCGAAGCAACATTCAAAATCCGCTGAGCAGTCGGACAATTGCACCACATAACGCATACACGAGATGCTGAAAATATACGTTCTACCGGTTGCACTGTAAATTGCGATTGAACTAGCGAATTGGTTATTTCTGAATTAATAACAGTAAACTTCAACTCACTCTGAGTTGAGTTGACTCTGGGTGAGTTGATCAATTAACTCAGAGTGATTTGAATCAACTCAAAATTCTGAGTTCTGATAGTCCTAACTCATACTCAGTGATTCAACTCATTCTGAATTGAAATTAGGTTCAAGACTATAATTTTGGTTCAGGCTCAGTTTTATTTCCAGACTTGCCATATTGCAATGAGGTGTTAACTTAGACTTAGATACGTTTAAGTTATTGTTTTGCTTAGTAAAAAATAACATTGGCCAAATATGAAAAAACAAATATTACTGCGATTAAGCTGCAATCAGCTGCCAAAATTAAATTTAAACAAAAAGTTTAATGCTTATATTTGGGTTTATGTAGTAGATCCAACGGCCTAAATTCAGCTAGTGGCCCCACAAACAGTTTCCATCTAAACGTAAACAACCTTGAATTGCAATTTTAGGAGCCCATAAAAATTATTCAGGCCCGCCCCCCAAACAATCTTTTCTGTGGACGTTTTTGAGTAAAGCTGAAGATATTTTAGACAAGGACATAGCCAGAGAGAGCCAAGCCAGATATGACCCACTGCAATGACTCTGGCAAATTTATTGCTGTTAATACCTTACAAACAGACTTAAAAACACAAAAGCATACATTACAGTCAAGTAATTTTCGTTACCCACAATTAACCCAGGATCTTGGGAACCTAAAACAGGTTCACGTGGTTTTCCTGGGTGGCAAAAAGAACAACTCCAGAACCAGAACCAGGAATTCCTGCCCAAAAGGACATTAAGATTTCCATAAAGGTGGCAAAGAAAAATTTTCATACCAGAATTGTATTAATGCAGTTCGAAACATTTTAGTCAGGGGAGGCGAAGCTGTTTTAGCTGGGGGTGGGGACGGGGTACTGTCCATGTCCCTGTAGTTGCGATGTTAAAATACAAACCTACCAGATTTGTTTATTTTTGAAGATTTCGTTTGATATGTTTTTCTTTCGACGATGGAAACCGTATATAAACAGTTCAATTGAAACGTGAGCTGGTGCAGCGCACTTCAAAAGTGTATAGATTTGCTTTACATCTGTAATAATACAGGTGTATACTACGTGCCCGCAGCGAAGGTAAAATCCCTTCAATGCCCCTCCTGAAAAAATTTTTTAGCCTCCCTAGCAAGTTGAGCTGGCTACGGGCCTGTATATCTAGTTATAAAATGAACTTACTTCATACAATAGTACAACTGACTTGTCGAATATAGCAAAATGCCCATAACGGAACAGCTACTTGTTCCAGCACTGGCAACTGTGTCGTCCCAAACGACAATTGCTCTTCGTGGCAGTTTGTGATTTCTTCTGTGTTCAGGTTAACTCTGTTTGTGGAAATTTGATTTGTACAATAACTATTTGCCTTCACCATATTTGCAAACTATAAATTAAATAAGGTTTGTATAGTATAAAGCAAACTAAGCTGTGGGAGTGTGTGCCATAATGCAAATCGAATGCAACGTTATGTGAATTATGCTGTTTTTATTTCTGTTGTTTTGAATATGCAATCAAATTGATGCTCTGTAATCCCTCACACCATATAAACCTTGTTCAATGTATAGTTTGCAAATATTGTGAAGGCAACAAATTACTGTGCAAGTCAGTTTTCTGGAACATAAACAAACCTGTACAACCAATCAAAATTGGTTTGCATTCCATTAGTACTGTTTGGCGCTGTCCCGAATCTCAATTGTCGTTTGGGACGTCCCAGTTTCCAACTTGGGCAAATAGCTGTTTGGTGTGCGAACATATATATTCAATGAGTTTGCAATGGAATTATGTTCCAGTTAAAAAACTTGATATTACGGCCAATTGTAATGCCTGATCAAATCCATTATTACTTCTGCTCCGATCATCATTCGAGGGATGAAATATCAAATCATGTAATTGCTGAAAAACTCAAAAAATTTAAATACTAAATTATTAACAAAAAGCAGTGATCAGCAGGCGACGAAAACGGTTGTCCGGGAAAAGATTGTGCGGCTCTCATATAAGTGCCGTGATTTTAAATATTAATTTATTTTATAGATAAAATATCAAATTTTATTTTCCTCGAATTTAAAATATCACAAATTTTATTTTCCTCGAATTTAAAATATCACAAATTTTATTTTCCTCGAATTTAAAATATCACAAATTTTATTTTGCCTCGAATTTAAAATGTCAGAAATTTATTTTCCTCGAATTTAAAATATCACAAATTTTATTTTCC
>JASANG010004002.1:0-29583 GCA_030248215.1 Enoplolaimus lenunculus
CTCAGCGGAGTCACGGATCCAGTGGTATCCCTACAATGAAGACTGCACTTATTCTTAATTTGCAATTTGCATACTCATGTTTTTATTATATTACGCAAATATACACTAAAAAACTGAAACGATGCCCAAAATACATATGTGGGACGTTCCAGCTTTAATACATAGATGTAATTCCAAGCGAAACGCTGAATGTTGGGCTGTTCTACACTTTTTCTTCCACAGTTAGGGTTTAGGTATATGCTTAGGTTCAGGCTAACGCTAAGACTTACGCAAAGGTTTGGACTTAGGTTCAGGTCTAAGGTATAAATATGGTTTTGTCAATTTTTTGCAATTATGACAGAAACTAATTTTATTTATTGCAAATTAAATATTCAAATATATAACGGTGTATATCGAAGCGAAATCGTGTCAGCTTCAAAGCTTAATTCAATCAGCTAACGAGCAACGCAAACTGTTATCTAATGCATAAATTTGAACACAGCTACACTGCGAATTACATTGAATTGGTCAATCAAGTCCAGAGAGAGAATTAGTTATTTCTGGTTACTTCTGAGTTGATAACAGTAAATATTAACTCACTGTGGTCTGATTTAATTCCGAGTGAGCGGTTTAATACACTCAAAATGAATTCAATCAATTCAAAATTATAAGTTCTGAAAGACCTAATTCAGAGCTCAGACTTCTGAGTGGATTCGACTCTTTCTGGGTTAAAATCAATTCACTGGAATTTACAGTGTAGTCGCATTGCTATTTCAACGTCAAAAAACCCCCACAATGTTAAATTGGTCCTTACTTGAAGAAATATGAGGCTGGTGTTTCTGATTGGACTAATTAGTAATTTTAAGCCATAATTCGAGTGTCATTTAATTTAAGCCACAGTTGCGTAAATATCAGCTGCTCTGATGGATCAAATTATTCGACACTTGTTTATGTGATCCAAACAGAGGTCAAAGCCAAAATTTTGTATTAAGATTTAGTACTAAAATTGTACTCAAAATAATATTTCTGATATTTGAGAAAAAACTTCTTACATTTAAGAAATATAATTAGCAAGGTGCACTTGAAAAGTATTTCTGTTATAACAGAAAAGTTTCAAAAAAGTTTTGAAATCAAGTCGGAAAATAAACGTTTTCCAGTTATTTTTAGAAAAATTGTCTTAAATATCAGAAAAACTTTTCAGATTTGACGCAGAAAATACTTTTCTGAAAAATTTGCGAAATACTTTTTTGTGTCTGCGTTTTGCACATCGATCGCTTCACATGCGACCGTTTTCACTGTTGAATTACTGAATTTGTCGCTAATATCGATTAGCTAACAAATTGTACACGCGGTTAAGTACAAAAGAAAGCAACACAACGTCAGACACGTAGTCACATTTTCGAATTAATAGATATCTGTGCTCGTATTCTCAAATGTGTGTGGCAGCTCTTACACCGTTTCTAATACGTCTTGTAACTTTCAAATCAGCGGTCAATGTAAAGAACAGTGACGGAACAGTATTATAAGCCTAACCCTAAGCCTAAACCTAAGCCAAGCAAACAAATTAATCTAAAGCTTAAGCTTACTCTATTGCAGTCCCACAGAAAACCATTCCGCCCTAATCTTTACATGGGCCGAATCGGCAAATGATGAGCTTGGATACTCAGAACATCTTTGTATTCCATCTACTCCACCACTGTGCAAATTGTAAGATCCACAATTGCAGGCGTGAGTTTAGTTTGAAAACCTATCACTAACTGGTTATAGGTGCTATACACATTTGAGAATACAGACGTTTGCGTCCGGTCCCTACAACATTCCGGATATGAAGAAGACTTCACAAGAAATGCCGCTGAGTAATATTTTGGTGAATCCATTCGAATAGGCCTATCTCTCAATAAATTGTCTCGGCTACATGTCTGAATATATAAATAAAGCAAACAATCGCACGTTGCGTAGTATCACATTTGTTTGTATCTTTCATTGAAAATTGGGCCAATGTAAAGAACAGAGGCGAAACAGTATTATAAGCATATTCCTAAGCCTAAGCCTAAGCCTAAGCCTAAGCGTAAGAATGAGTTTATTCCTAAGCCTAAGCCTAAGCCTAAGCGCAAGAATGAGTATATTCCTAAGCCTACGTTTAAGCCTACGCCAAGCAAAAAATTAGTTTAAAGCTTAACCTTACTCATTTTTAGCCTCACAGAAAAACGTTCCGCCCCTGATCTTTACATGGGCCGAAAATTGCAAGATCCAGCATCAGATGTGAAATTAAACCACACCCCAAAGGTCCTTTATTGCATGCTCTGCAATCAAGGGTGTGTTATCGTTCTTAGGCATGAAATATACAACTTACTGCCAGCGGCGGATTCATGAATTTCTGGCGGGTAGCAGGGGCGCTGTGGCAAATATAATGAAACCCAAAAATTATAAGGTAGCACGAACCTTATCATTTGATCGTCAAAAAATTTTCTGAGGTGGAAAAATTGTACGGTAGGGACCTTATTATTTTATCACAAAAAATTGTGATGGGCACGTACACCCCCCGCCCCCTCACTGGCTCTGCTAGTGATTACTGCGGTGGCAACCCATGCCGGTACATTTCTTGCCAAGCACTTTTGCTATTAGTTCCATACTCTTGTCTGGAGCATCATCAACTTTTACTATAAGCAAGAGTGGATGATCAATCTTGAGACAAAAGTGTGCAACTACTTGAGTTCTTCAAGCTATAAATATTTCATCGCTTGGCCGACATTTCCTAGGGCTGTCACTAACTGGTACTAGGTGCTACCTGCATTTGAGAATATGGACCCTTAATTTAACCTGCCAAACTGAACAAGTCAATGCACCTTAATTCGTTTTTTCGTCTGTGCATTTGTTGTTAAATTGTGTAACTTTCACAATAACATGCGTACACCAGGTAACCTTTGAGACGAACGGGTAATGTACCTGAAGCGCTAAACAATACTGAATTGTTGGCATTGAATGTTAGCTTTTACGTAGTAAAATGATTGCAAACAACTTTAAATTTGGTCTTCTCAAATCAACAACCTCGTACAATTAGCAATATTGCAACCAGCGAACATATTCGTAGCACCAGCGTTTGCTGTTTGCTTCGACTTGCAGTGTTCACAGTTTGTTCTGCAGCCGAAACAGCATTGGTTCTTTGGGCAGAATCCGGCAACAACAAATACGACGTCGCCACTTCATAACTGGGAACAGTTGTTCCTGAATCGTCTCCATGGGATCGCAAGGGATTGTTTGACGGTATCGAGTTTAATTTATTTGAAACTTGCAATTGATGACGTCCCGATCCAAGCTTTGGAACACTATGACCTGTGGAATCCAGCGGATGTTTAGAGTCCCATCGGTCCGGAGGCAGGGCTGAAGACGCGTTGCCTCGCGGATGAGTTTGGTACTGGCGTAGGTTGGAGTTGGATTGTTGATATGATGAAGGTATATATACATCGGTTGACAGTTGGCAATTAGGCATCAACGTGTGGGTCGTATCGGTCAAAACGCGAACTATCACTGACCACGCTTCGGATCCACATTGGGCCCAAACGGATTTTTGTACACACAGGGTAAACGCATTTAAGGCCCTGAAACATTAACCAGTTATTTTCAATCGCGTTCGCAAATGGATATCATATCAGAAGCCGAGATTTTCAAATGTTTGTATCATCAATGGTCAGTTTTTAAATATTAACTGGTCAAACACGCGAAATTACGATAGCGACAGAGATTAAAATAGGTACACGTTGTGCATTACCCCTGAAAACGGTTGCATTTGTAAGCCTTTCGGGCCCATGTATAGAACACGGCCGGAACATTTTTCTGCGGGGCTGTAATAGAGTCAGATTAAGATTTCGATTAACTTTTCTGCTTAGGCTTAGGCTTAGGCTTAGGCTTAGGCTTAGGCTTAGACTTAGGCTTAGGCTTAGGCTTAGGCTTAGGCTTAGGCTTAGGCTTAGGCTTAGGCTTAGGAATATGCTTATACTATTGTTCCGACCCTGTTCTATGCATTGACCGCATTTTGTTTTTCTCGTTCGAAAGTTACAAGACCTATCACTAACTGGTAATCGTTGCTTTACTGTAGACTGCTTTACTGTAGACAGCTGAAAATACCAACACTGAAGCAGGGACTGATCGCTAGAATGGTTCATCCAAATGTACAAAAGTATCAATGTCATATGATGCAGGGGTCGTCTCGCAAGTTCTGGATGTTGATCTCATTAATGGATCCCGTCCTCGATAATCCCACATCGACTTTACTTGCACATTTCTTTGGTTTTTTGTTCCAGATCAAGGGAAACTTCAGCGTTGGTCGCACGAATTTTTGCCATCGTTGCGTCGTGGCATTGTTTGATTTTCGGCTCTGAGTCCAGTGTCATAAGGCATTCGGCATTGCTCAGAAACACTGAAATAAAATTTATTCATAAAAAGATAAACGCGAACAAAAGAAACGTCGCCAATCGATGATCGGTTTGTTGTCAACTGGAACCGAAAACTTGTCTGGGTCCAAATCCAAATTGGTATATATCTTTAACACTAAACGCGGAATTAAACAGAGGGCGTCTCGGGCAACCCTCCCCCCCCCTCGCAGAAATCAAAATCAAAAATTTTCATTTTGATTTTGCAATAAACTACGTTCGGCTTCTGGCTCAGAACATTCACGAAACTTATTCACTATGTCTATATCCCGCGCTCTCAGTGTCAATAATTTCTGGGTCCGCTGATGAACCGGCCGTAGCTAACGGGGGCCAGAGGGGCTTAGCCCCCTAGGAAAAATTCTGGTCCCCGTAGAGAACTGTCAACCTTGCTTGTAACTCTTGCATGCCCTCCTGAAAATTTTTTAGCCCCCTAGCAAGTTGACCTGGCTGCGGGCCTGCCATTGAACCGAAAGTAGACGAACGGGCGCTGCTTGCCAGGCCCGTTGCCAACCCACTTTGCTAGGGGGATTAAAAATTATTTCTTCTGACCCTCTCTGGCTACCGACCTGCTACCAACCCTTTTACAGTTGACAACGAAAAATTGACCAACAAGGGACCATCAGCAGGGATTCGTTACGTTATACATGTAACGACTATGTTTAGTCGATTGTCACAAACCTAAACGGCACAATAAAAGCCTAGGTCCATATTCTTTAATGTTTATAACAACTATCATTAGTTTAGTAATAGGTTTCCAAACTCACTAACTACTGCATTTGTTGAATCTAGAATTAGTACATGAGTAGAGCAAATTATACACGAAAAATATGCTGAATTTTGAGCCTCAGCATTCACTCGTTCAAAAGCATCAGGACCTATCATCGACTAGTGACATAGGTGCTACACACATTTGAGAATACAGGCCCTCAAATCCAATCAGGGTGCGTACTTTGTTTGCCGTCACCGCACAAATATCCATACGACGCGTCCATTAAACTCAACGTAATGTGTTGCGGACAAATCTGACGAGACTTCTTTTCTTCGAGACACGTTTCAAAATCAGAAATTAACCTGAAATTACCAAAAAATACATAGCTAAAGCATTTAGTCTTTAGTCTAAAGCCACCAACTGAAAGAAGGAGAGACGAGGTTGAGCCAAATGTTGTAAGTAAATATCTTTTGTTCCACTGTAAAAAACATTTATCGACAGCAAAAAATAGAATTCTATAAAATTTAAAAATCTATTGTTCTTTCTCGAAATTAAAGAAATAAAGATTTGTTATTTTTTAAGAATTTTTAGCCAATTTTTAAACCGTTTAAAAATTGTAAATTTTTGAATTTTAATTTTGAATAATTTTAATTTACCTCGGGGGGGGGGGGGAATTTTAGCAATTTTTGTTTACACATCTTCCACCGGATTTAACGTTTTATCTTTACTGGCAATTTCCGGCAAACAAGCCTGGGTTATTGTTAAAATTGTTAGAGGATCTACCGTAAGTTTGCAATAGATTTTAAAATAATCAACCAATGAGAGATTGCGAATCGTGTCAGATCAGCGCACCATCAGGAAATGAAATTTTACCCACTGATCCACGGGATTGATTCAAGCGATACATATTGTATACTGAATTGGTGGCTTACAGGTGCTGTTCAAATATACTGATATAACG
Organism: Enoplolaimus lenunculus; assembly: GCA_030248215.1. Lineage (NCBI taxonomy): Eukaryota > Metazoa > Nematoda > Enoplea > Enoplida > Thoracostomopsidae > Enoplolaimus > Enoplolaimus lenunculus. The sequence goes on from JASANG010004002.1 coordinate 6,080, forward strand.
TTTTGACGTACAGAAAATTACCTACGAATATTCATTTTAATTGACTGATTTCTAGTTTAAGACGATGCATGTCCGGCTAGGTAGGTACCGGGACTTCCGACCTTTCAACTAAGTAGCGGAAAAACCGGGCCTCCAGAGCAGGGATCGAACTCTCAGCCTACGAGACTCCTTAAGCGAACACTCTATCACTGCGCCACGTAGCCCGCCTCTTCAACTGCATTTTTCGTAGATTATATGTGTCGACTGTATGCTGCCCGCTAGCATACATACAGTACACTGCACTATATTGCATGTGCATATAACGGACAAGCATGTCTCACATTATAGCAGTGCAAAGCGGATGTATTGCAGGCCTGTATTAGTGGTTACGTTTTACCAGCACTTAATTAAAACTTAGGTTCAGGCTTAGGCTAGGCTTATGCAAAAGTTTAGATTAGGCTGAAATTTAGAAACGGTATCATGACAATTCTTCGCTCGACAACTTGTAATCCGAAATTTCATCAATTCGACAATCCGACACCAATCATTACGCTTAGGGTTAGGCTTAGGATTATATTTAGATTTATTCATAGGCATTAGAACGAACACTGTTGAGCGACAAGTTGCCGCTGTGATAAATTATCGTAGATTCCTCTACTAAAAATTAGCTAAACTGATTTACCAATCAACACAACTGACCTGCATAACTGGAGAAAAACATCTCTGCCCATTTGCGGGATCAGGTCTTTACCGGCTCCACCGCGAAGGCCGATTCCAAGCTTTTCGGCCTTTTTAATAACTGGTTTCACACATTCCTTAAAATATCGACGAACCATTTTAACCATCCGAACCTTAAATTGCACTCCGTTATTATTATAAACCAGAAATAGCTGCAACGAACCAACAGGTTTAGTTCCGTTTGCCTAAAATTTTGGCAACACATCAGGTGCGTAGCCGACTCATTTTGCCAGGTGGGACTAAAAATTATTCGTCTGGGGCATGTAAGGTTTTTTAGATGACTTATAAGTAACCTGAAAAACTTTCTAGTGGGGGGGGGCAAAATACTTCCAGAGTGGCTTAGCCACATCCCCTGCCACCCCTCTATTTTTTCGCAACACAGAAAGTTTTTAGCGATGTACCGGTTAAATGGAAATCGTAGTATGTCGTCAAGAAATTTACTGAAACCCTATCACTTGGGCTGGGTCGTGTGAATATGGCTCGGATGACGCTGGAACCCAGCGGTCAACTCATTTTGGAGCACTTGGTTGTACCTGGATTTGAACAACGACTTCAGTGGGACAACGTGGATGATTGCCATCGCTTGCGCTGAGGAATACGACCGCAAGGGCTGAAACAAAAACTCAAATACAAACTTATTTAAGGGTGACGGGACAATTGTCAGAAATTTCAATGTCTTATTTCGCACGGTGACGGATTTCGACGGACGTCGCCGCATGACAAGTATAAACGCTATACTTAATAGTTCGGTTAACCCTTTATCACATGAATATTTTCTATTTCATCTCAAAGCTACTTTTGTGCTAGCATTCTAATTCCAGCGACCATTAACACTCAGCTATAGGAGCATGACGCTTGAGCCCGAAGGGGCTCTCACATCTTGCGGTTTAGTACTATGTATACGCGATGCAATTGTTAAACACTATGCGCTATACATTAACGTATATACACTGCGATGAGTGGATCATAGTCAACTCTATGTGAAAAAGGGGTTAATGATTTACCTTGTATAACCTTGCCGTTACACAGATATCAGCTAAGAATTATACAAAGGAAAATTACAAAGATATTGCAACCCTGCTTATATCTGATCGTCTCTGGTCTCTGAAAAGTCTTATCTGTCTGTAATGAAATAGCGATAGGACCACAAACACTAGTAACAAAACACCGTTTCTACTTAATCTAACATTATGACAATATTCTCAAATGTATGTAGCATTTATCACCAGCTAATGATAGAGACCTTATAAGAATAACCAGCCAAAGGACTGATAAGAAATCTGGCAAGTATTTAAATTAGTGTAAACTTCTTTAAAAAATTTTCTACTAATCGGTAACAGGTGCTACACACAAAATAAATTGTCTTGTATTCAAGAAATGTTATCCAAAATTTAAGACAATTATGTCTTGATACAGACTCCAGACATATAAGTCTTGAATTTAAGAATACTTTCTTAAATTTCTTAGAAATATAGTCTAAAATTTTTCACACTTAAATGTCTTTAATTTAAGACTTTGTTGATGATCGATTAAGACTAAAATTTCTGAAATATAAGACAAATATGTCTGAAATAAAACACAGAGATTGGCCATGTAAACCGACTCCAAAATTGGGGGCTAAAGCTCAACCCAAATACCCTAATTTTACAACCTAAGATACATCGAAGAATTAAACATAGGTTGTGAGATCCTTAGCTCAACGCAAAATATCTTTGAAATCCGATTATTTATATACGCTCTTAAGCATATAAACATAACTGCTTTTCTTACATACATAAAAATCAGAAAACTAGTCTTGAATACGACAACTTAATTTCTTGAATATAAGACATTTATGTTTTGACCATTTAAGAAACTAATTTCTGAGCCGTTTAACGCTATTAATGTCTTAAATACAACACATTTATGTCTTGAACATTTAAGAAAGTCGGAGTCTTGAATTTTTAAGACAATTTATTTTGTGTCTATACACATCTGAGAATACGGCACATAATTTCACGCTATCATCTGAACCAAATACTAATAATAATTGCAATTGCTATTAGTAACTTTATAAAGACAATTTATGCAATCAATAATTGCAAGAAACATCGCGTACATGCTTGCAGATGCGGTATCACACACAACATTTGATTTATATTACAACTCGCATAATAGGCATTTCTTTAACCACATTAATGTATATGTAAATAATTGTCGGTTCTGGCAAAATTATACACTGAAATTTAGGCAAATTCCGCCACAAATCAAACTCAAAACGGCTTCAATGAAGCTTAAATAATTGTTAGAACTCAGCAAATTGGTCTGAAGTATTTACGGTGGTACACCGCTTGAGGAACCTGGAATTTGAGGTTATTGAACGCAAAGGGTCATTGTGAAAGACTGAGCAGTCTTAACTTAAACAAAGACTTCTAAATTTTCCTAAATTTTTGTATCGATTGTCACTTTTAGACGCTGGAGTCGTATGGGTTTTAGATCGAATTTAAGCTAAAATTTAGGTTTACTTCAAAATTTAGACTTCTTTTATTTGTAGCTTTCGGCTGATTTGGCGTCGTTGAAAACATCATTGACTCTCAATTTATTAATGAAAAGATTAATACCAACAAAACCGATTCAGGCCTATATCTCGATCCAAAATATTCATCATTACTGTAGTGACCCGAATAATTGGGGGTCCCCAATTTCGGTCCCAATCAATAGGAGTCCGTATCCCTAATAAGAGTCCGTAAACCCTAATTGGAGTCCATAAATATCAATTATCTCGAATTTTAGCGCATAAATGATCCAAGACCAAATAATTTGACTTCGAAAATTTAAAGCGTACTTAAGTTTAAAATACATTCTTAAGTATAACTTTGCATTATCGTTCAAGTTATTGACACAAGACAAATACACGTATAATTCAGCGGATAGTTGCGTACCAGATATATATATCAGTAACGAAGGGTGGCAGAGCGTGGGTTAACATTAAAGAACAGTCCGTAACCGAATAACAGTGGGTAACCTCTGGAAATGCCAAAAAAATATCAATCTCCCCCTCTTATTTGGGTCACTACAGGACAAAAACGAAAATTCTTTAAATTATGTGCCTAAATTTTTGTAATAAAACAACAATTATCCAGGACGATCCTTACACACCTGAAGACCAGCGTCCCGGCATCTCCTATGAAACGTTTACCTGCCCCGCCATCTTATTTTCTGGAAACTTTTGGTTAAATCTGTATATTAACCCGAAATCCCTTAATGAATTAGCTTCCACCGAAAAATGGTCTAAAGTAAACTTTTCGTACAGTTTAACCGTTTGCCATAATCTGCAATATTTGAAATGTGGAAACAGCCTTTGGCATTTCAACTGGTTAGTTTCAAATGTAGCAAAATCAAACTTCAAACCCAATTATTGTCATCATAAACGAGTTTGCGTTAAGTTTTTTCAACTTTAATTCGTTTGATTGGAGTTCTTTTGTGTGTTGTATGCGGTTTTTACTGCGATGCGTCAATTGAAACAAATGCGTACTTAATAAAACAGCGTAGCCAAACGCAGATGGCGTCTTAAACTCAAAGTGTTTGAGGTTGATTTTGGCTAAAGTCTTAAGAAATATATTTAGTTTGTAACACAAGAACGCCTTTCTAGTTTAAATCGAACGGAATCACTCCGTTTGTTTAAGATTTGCAACCAATAGCAGATCCAGAAGCGGCGGAGAGGTGTACGCCTCTTTTGTCCGAAATATTTTTCTGATAAAATGATAAGGTCCCTCCCTACCTTACAATTTTTACCCAAAGAAATTTTTTTGTAAAAATAACAATTTTTGTCTTAGATAATTTTTTGTGATAAAATGATAAGGTCCCTACCTTACAATTTTCCCCTTTGAAATGTTTTTTGTAAAAATAACAATTTTCCCTACGGAAATTTTTTTGTGATAAAATGATAAAATCCCTGCCTCATAAATTTTGCGTTTCACAACATTTGCCATCCAGCCCCTTCCGTCAGAAATTTCTAGATCCGCCTCTGTTTGCAACGTCACTGGCGATTTGATACGAGGTTACAGATGAGAAAATTGCAATTGACAGCTTTTGGCAACAACTGGACGGTTGATTTTGATATTTTTTGCTTTATTGCGGCGTGTGTCCTCCATATTAAACCATAACGAGGGGTACAAACGGGATCATCATTTCCTGATGGCTTGAAAACATTTAGTTCGATTAAAGAATAAGCTTAAATCTAAGCCTAAGCCTAAAGCTAAGCAAAAATAATAAAAGCTAAAAACGTTCCGCCCTGATCGTTTACAAGCGCCACGTTTTTGTTAAAGAGTTAATAGAATCTTTTTCTTTTTAAATCACAAGAAATTATTTCTCGGCAATTTCATAAAAGTAACCCCTTTGCCAAATTCCTTGTTACGCCTATGGCCACGTCAATTTTGACAGTAATTTTGGCCCATGTTACTTTTAAGAGTATCCAGGTTTTCGGTGGGTCTGTAAAAGAGTTGGTTTAGTTTCTAGACATTTATTGCTTAGGCTTAGGCTTATGAACACAGTTTTGCAACGCTTTGGCTTATGAATACGCTTAATCTACTGTTACGCCCGTAAAAGTAACATTAGTCATAATTTTCATGACAATTTTGCTCGGCAAAAACGTTGAACTGAACGAGAAAACTGAACCATTTTATAAAATTGTTTAAAAATTAAGCGATTCAACTTGAAGATGATTTGACGGGAAATTAGGAATACAAACTTTCAAAGCTTAAAACGTTTGGTCAATCACTAAAGATTACTGATAAATTAGCCCATGTATAGAACAGGGCCGGATCGTTTTCCGGAGGGCTGTGATAAAGTCAGTTTAAGCTTTACACTAAAATTTTTGCTTGGGCTCAGTCTTAGGAATAGTTTCATCCTTGCGCTTAAGCTTAGGCTTAGGCTAAAAAATATGCTTATACTACTGTTCTGGCCCTGTTCTATACATGGGCTATAATTTTATAATGTTTGGTTCAGTTTAAACGTAAGAAGGCGTTGTAATTTGGATTACGGTTGATTTCAACTTTTCGATTCAAATTCTCATGCGTTTGTTAACTTTGAACTGACAAAAAAAATTTAAATTTCAGAAATACAACCAAACAATTAATGTGCAAACTTTTCCGTTGATCAGATTTTTGAACGATAAAGCATTTTATAGCTAGCGACACGATAACCTCATCCGGTCCATGTTACTTTTAGTGCCGTTCCGGTTTGTGGTGGGCATGTAAAAGAGTAGGCTTACATTCCAGACTACATTTCTTTTGCTTAGGCTTAGGCTTAGGAATACGTTTTTTCAACGCATAGCCTTAGGCATAGGCTTACGAATACGCTTAATCTACTGTTACGGCCCTGAAAGTAATATTGACCACCTGGTAAAGTTAATATTTCAAATTCTGTATAACAATAAAGTCTTGATTGGACTCGACCCAGGGCCAAATGAACGACTAAGAGGGCTTAAGAAACGAGGAGGTTGGTGTAAACAGCTTAAGAAAAAATCTGACTAAAAATTGTTTTAATGTTGTTCGGAAATGTTCGAACAGACGATGAAAATGTACGTTAACGAGCTGATACCCGATTCGACCCACCGGTATTTCGCTCTTGAATGTATAATCCTCAACTTGAGTTGAGTTATTCAACAACTGTGTATATTTATTTTAGAAGACTGGATTGAGTTGTAGCGAATGCTAATTTAATTCTTTCAAATCCCAATACAAAAATCGATTAATTTTGAAACTACGAGATACAGGCAACAAAACTCTGGGCTCAAGTTGGCTGGTGGCAGCAGGGGTGAAGTCAAGATTTCAGTTTGGAAAAGGGATATCCACGTCTTTGCAAGTGAGCGTAGCAATTGAGTAAAACTGTTTGACCTCTGTAGGAAATTCTAAAGCAGTAAAAGTGCCTTTTTGGAGCCAACCCGACGTTTTGTTAGGATAACCCCCCCTGTCACCCTTGTACCTACCCCGGGATGCCTATCCGCTGACGTGAATAAAGACAGAGACAGCGTTCGTTCGCGTGAACTGAACTCATAACTGGAAACAGTTTATGAGCTTTAAATCGTCGACTCTTCGCTCGAGTCAGTTGAATTGAATTTAAACTTCAATTTTAATTTCGTACAAAAACTAAATTTGAACTGGACCGTTTTTGGATTTGCCGAAGAATCTCAGTCAGGTTTTTTTGAAATTTCAAATTGCCCATTGTTCATACTATAAACATGAAAATTATTTGTAAAATACGTGATCGTGTGAATGACAGTTGGAGAGGCAGAAGTAGCCCATGTATAGAATAGGGCCGGATCGTTTTCCGGAGGGGCTATAATAGAGTTAGTTTAAGCTTTAGAGCTTAGTTTTAGGCTTAGGCTTAGGAATAGGCTCATCCATACGCTTAGGCTTAGGCTTAGGCTTAGGAATAGGCTCATCCATACGCTTAGGCTTAGGCTTAGGCTTAGGAATAGGCTCATCCATACGCTTAGGCTTAGGCTTAGGCTTAGGAATAGGCTCATCCATACGCTTAGGCTTAGGCTTAGGCTTAGGCTTAGGAATAGGCTCATCCATACGCTTAGGCTTAGGCTTAGGCTTAGGCTTAGGAATAGGCTCATCCATACGCTTAGGCTTAGGCTTAGGCTTAGGAATAGGCTCATCCATGCGCTTAGGCTTAGGCTTAGGCTTAGGCTTAGGAATTGTTTATACTATTGTTTCGTCCCTGTTCTATACATGAGCCGCTTTTAGAATAACATACTGGTTCATACAGAGCATCAACATTTTAGCCATTCCTAAAGTTGGTAACAAAAACCTATTTTTCAACCAGGTTACACCGTATCGAATTCAGATCCTGGTTATGCCTGTGCTCAGGAACACATTTGGTTATTATAAATGAAACTGGTGAAGGCTCATATTATACATCCTTTATAGACAATTGACCAATTTCAAAACAAGAAGGTAAATGTCACTTTTAGCTTTAATAATAGGTTTAAATACACAGTTATTAATACTCGGTGTAAAATACTAGAAACACGTGGGTGGAACCACTGACAGAGAAGGTTGGGACCACAATGAGCCCAATTTAACAAATTGGGGGTAAATCTTCAAAAAAGATTTGTTTTCTAATCAAATTATTTTACCTCAGTTCAATTTTATGAACCCCTGTAATGTTTTCGACTATAGCTTTGAATATAACAGAAACTTGAAAAAAACGATATATATATATATATATAACGGGCAAGTAGTTAAGGGGAGATCGGCCCTTGGAAAAATTTTGACAAAAATTTCAAACTTGCTTGCGACTCAACAAAAACCCATATATGTCCCTCCTGTAAAATTTTTCAGCCCATCCTAGCAACGTGAGCTGGCTACAAGTCTGATATATAATATATAGCAAAGCACTTCATTTGGGGTACATTCAAGATTGAACAGATCATCGTTTTACTTAAATTAATATGCAAAACTTAAGCGATGTTTTATAATTTTTTTGCTTAAACTCAAGAGGTTTCAATATTTAATTGCGAAACCTTTGGCTACAAAGGCAAATAGATTCACTTTAAACGGCGGTACTGAGGTTTAGTCTTGGGTGCGTAGTCAGGGTTATTCATTTCGTATGGGTAATAGTTTGCGAGCGTTATTACTGTCGTAAGATCAGCCAGGTTATTCTAAACCTTGCAAAAGTGCATTTTTTCTTCTTAAATTTCAGTTCGATATAAATACGGTATATGCCACATTGTATTATGAAGACTAATATCACAAATGAATCAGAAATAAAACCGAAAACACAGCACAGGATAAAGAAAAACACATCAACGACAAACCAGGTTTATATTGTGACAATAGCGTTCGAAATACGGACCAGTGTAAAGACCAGGGGCGGAACAGTATTATAAGCATATTCCTAAGCCTAAGACTAAGCGTAACAATAATCATATTCCTAAGCCTAAGCCAAACAAAAAATTAGGCTAAACCTTAAGGTTACTGTATTGCAGTCACGCAGAAAAACGTTACGCCCCAGATTTTTACATGGGCCGATACACAGGAATACAGAATTCAAATCCAACCGACGAAAACCAGACAGGTTTACAGGTTTTAGAATTTTACAGGTAAATATTTTTTAGCAAAAACACATTTCTGGCTCGCTAAAACTCGCTAGTCGCATCTTTAAAATAACACCGTTTCGAACTGAAATTCTGGTTGTGAAAACCTTAAAGGAAAAAGTACGAGAACAGGCAAAAAATGGTTTGTTCGCGATGATCTGTTGGTGAAATATAATTCGATGAGATGTGAATTTCAGAAAACCAGCAATAAATCTTTGTTTATGATCAAATTTCAAATAGAAATTTGAGTTCAATTTTAGGTTTTGAGACGTTGCGATTCGTTTGAAAATCAAACACAAAACAAAACCTGATACTCGCATAGTCGTTGGATGAGTGGCTTTTAGTACACTGCAAAAAATGGTAAGTCAAATTGACTCTCTCCAAAACACGCTTTTCGGACTACACCAAGTGAGTCAAATTCAACTCAATGAGCGACTCGGGTGAGTCTAATTTGACTCTGGCAGAGTCGAATTTTGACTCAGTTTGTGTAGTCGGGAAAAGCCTCTTTCGGAAAGAGTCAATTTGATTTACCAATTTTGACAGACTATCATGGGAATAACGTAATTTCATTTCGATAACGAATAACCTCATAAAACCAAATTTCTCTACCTTTAGGGTTGCGCTATCCTTCCGGCAGCGCGCGGCGAGTATAGCGTAACCCTTAAAACTCAGAAGAATAAAATATAGTTTATATAAAGCCTATTTTGTGTTTGTCCGTAAATTTCAGGATCAGACATATCCCTTCTATTCATACCATTGTATTTTTCGTATTTATAGTAGAACAAAAACATTTAAATATGCTATAAACCAATTGAAACGGGTATATCTTACCACTTATAGCTTGTAGTTCTAGAGCCATATTCTCAACTGTGAGTCGTATCAATCGTGAGCCCTTAAAAATACGGTTTCATACCAACAAACTGTGGTAAAGCACAAAATATCTCATCTGACCAATACACACCAGAACAACTGTGAACACTGAACCAAACTTCAAACCTCACCGTTTTCAGTTTCAAAAATTGGTTAAAATACCATTAATAGTTTGCTTTGATTTAGCAAATGCTGAAGTTTAATTTACACTGTAAATTCCAATGAGTTGTTGGTTATTTCTGAGTTAATAACAGTAAACTTTAACTCACTCTGACTTGAGTTGATTATCACTCTGAGTTGAGTTGACTCTGGGTGAGTTGATTAATTAACTCAGAGTGAATTGAATCAACTCAAAATTCTGAGTTCTGATAGTCCTAACTCAGTCTGACTGATTCAACTCATTCTGAGTTAAAAGTAACTCACTGAAATTTGCAGTGTACCTGAATCGTGGTAACTTGCATATACAACCTTATGTTTTAATGGTACACCCTGTGAGATTTACCTAACACAGAACACAACAGAGTAACAAAATAGGCCAAGTGATTTTAATGAGAACAACCCGTGCATTCTTAGCTGAAGAGGCTGAAACGGGACTCAAAACAATATTTGTTCGACGAAGTTAATTAAATGTTACCAAGGGACATTGCAATCCAATGTACAGAACAGGGCCGAATCGTTTTCCATAGGGGCTATAATAGAGTCAGTTTAAGCTTTAGACTATTTTTTTGCTTAGGCTTAGGTTTAGGAATAGGCTCATCTATACGCTTAGGCTTAGGCTTATGCTTAGGTTTAAGCTTAGGCTTAGGAATACGCTTGTACTACTGTTCCGGCCTTGTTCTATACATGGGTGATGGGTCTTTGCAATGTGATATTCGTATAAATTGACGACAAACATTTAAAATGAATCTATTCTCAGGCGTACGAAGCTGTTTCAAAGACTGACGGAAAAACGCAGAAGTGACTGTTTTTCTAGGAGTCAAAGTTGAATTAGAGAGCTCAACCGTTGTACGACTGGTTTGGTTACGAACCTGCGTACTGTATTGACCCGAATAAGAGTGGGGTAAGAATAGGGGGTCCCCGTTTTGGGTCCGAATCAATAGGAGCCCGTATCCAGAGTCCCTAAAGCCTAATTAGAGACCATAAATTGTTAATTAACCCTAATTGTAGCGCATTAATGACTCAAGGACCAAATATATTTGCGCTCGAAATTTAAAGCGTATTTAAATTTTGAAAGTACATTCCTACGTATATCCTTGAATTATCGCTCAAGCTATTGACACAAGACAAATAAACGTTTAATTCAACGGATAATTGCAGTGCCGGATATATATCAGTAACGAAGGGCGGCGGAGCGTGGGTTTAAAATAAATAACAGTCCGTAATCGAATAACAAGAGGGTGTATCCTCTAGAGAGGCCAAATAAATATCAGTCCCCCTCTTATTCGGGTCAATACAGTACAAAACTGGTGCAAAACTTTGGCCCATGTAACGATCAGGGGCGGGACGTTTTTCCGTGGCACTAGAAAAGAGTAAGCTTAAGGTTAAGGCTAATTTTTGCTTGGCTTAGGCTTAGGCTTAGGCTTAGGAATATGCTCGTTCTTACGCTTAGGTTTTGACTTAGGTTTAGGCTTAGGCTTAGGATTAGGAATATGCTTATAATGCTATTCCGCCCCTGTTCTTTACATTAGCCAAAACTTTTAGGAAAGTTTTCTCTAAATCTACTCTAAAACCGAAATTTTTCGTTCTTGTACTAATTGAACAATTAAGTCCATGGACATTTCAATGTATACAGTAAGATAGTTGTCAAAAACAAGCATTAATATCCTCACGATACTATTTTATTGTTGCCTTGCGTAATATTAGGGCACCCAAAAACCTTTTAAATTAACGTGTTTTTAGCTTTAATTAAGCCTATTTTATAAATTTTGCTAAAAATTGGCCTATGGGTATTAACAAGAGTGGATAATCGCTATTTAACAAAAGTGCGCAACTGGGCACATTCTGCGTAGAAAGAAAAGAATGTACCCGGCACGCGTTGCATTTGTGCTCTGCACCCGCTTCATTTCGATGGGGGCTGAATCAAAACAGAATAACTTTTCTTCAGCGCTCGAGGCCATATTTTCACATGACCTGATTTCATCGTATTTTGCTTTGCAGATTTGGTAGCTGTTCGAGCCAATGCACGGAACAGGACCGTAACAGCAGTATAAGCATATTGCTAAGCCTAAGCCTAAATCTAACCGTAATAATGAGCTTACACCTAAGCCTAAACAGAAAAAGTCTAACGCTAATGCTTACTTTATGGCAGTCGCTGAGACAAATGTTCTGCCGCTGGTCTTTACATGGGTCACTGTTTGACACAATATATATATATATATATATATATATATATATATATATATATATATATATATATATATATATATATACAGTTTTCAAAATATAAAATACTAATGTGAAAATCAAACTAAATATATTAGTTTTGCAAAAAATAGAGTACACAGTTTGAAACTTTGAGTGCCGGTTTCGTGCAATTATCTAATCAATCAGCCACAAATATATTGCGAACCCTCTTGAACGAACGGGTTTTTGGCATCTGTTTACCTGTAGCGATTTTGAGGCCGTATAAACGTAGCACCAAGACCGCAACCGGTGGATGTCATTTTGGGACGGTACTCCTTTATTCCTAGCACTCTATAATGCGTTCGAGGTTGGGCCCGTAGCCCAGATGGGAGGACAGGGAGTCCATCCCCACCCCGAACAATTTTGAACTCCCAGAAAATTTTCAGCTTTGCTTGTAAATCATTGAAAACCATTGTATAAAACTCTACTAAAAATTTTAGCCCCGTAATGTTGGAAGCTGACTACGGGTATGCAGGTTATTTTAATGTCTATAAATGTGCTTTTTTCAACGCCTCTCTAGAAATTCAAAACAGGGGTACATTTCAGGTAAACCACCAGTTGTACACCAAGGGGCCGCTCTTATCAGATGCTTAATCAGGCGTTGCTTCGAATTCCAATTGCTTTAGGTCGGTGGATAAGAGCCCGAAACATCCCGCAAAACAATATTTTGGTTAATCAATTTGCAGTAAATTCCAGTGAGTGGATTTTAACTCGGAATGAGTTGGATCAAGTCAATCAGAGTTAAGACTATCAGAACTCACAGGTTCAAACTTGATGCAACTCATTGAGAGTTATTTGATCAAGATCAACTGACGTGGAGTTCGTTCAACTCAATGAGAGAATCAATTCAACTCAGAGTGAGTTAATGATTACTAATATTAAATTAGAAGAAACTAAATTACCAGCTGAATTGATTAATCAACTCAATGCCGTTTCAGTGTTCTGAGTTGTGAAGGCTTCGCAAAACCCGTTCCAAGGCTTAACGTCTACACTGTGAATTTCAGTGAGTTGATTTTAATTCAGAATGAGCTGAATCACTCGGTCTAAGTTAGGACTATTAGAACTCAGAAGTTTGAGTTGCTTCAATTCATTCTGAGTTAATTACTCAACTCATCTAGAGTCAACTTAACTCATAGTGAGAATCACCTCAACTCAGAGTGAACTAATGTTTACTGATATTAATTTCAGAAATAGCCAACTCGCTAGATGAATTGATTAATCAACTCATTGGAATTTACATCGTACGCTGAACCCCATACCAAAGAACCAAGAGTATACCTTAATACGATTATAGATAAAAAACGGTAATAAACACAAAAACTACCAGCAACATCATGGAGATGCTAAGATTGATTTTGACCGAAAAAGAAAACGCGCTGAATTGAACTTAATTTTGTAGTCAATGGCACACACCGACATCGCTTGTTTCGGACACAAACGTACCCTAATCACTTATTGTGAAACGAGTTTCCGTTTGAAATGTGGGCCCATGTAAAGATTAGGAGCGGAACGTATTTCTGTGGGACTGGAAAAGAGTAAGCTTAAGCTTTAGACTAACTTTTTGCCTGATTTAGGCTTAGGAATATGCTCATTCTTACGCTTAGGTTTAGGCTTAGAAATATGCTGATTCTTACGCTTAGGTTTAGGCTTAGGAATATGCTGATTCTTACGCTTAGGTTTAGGCTTAAAAATATGCTGATTCTTACGCTTAGGTTTAGGCTTAGAAATATGCTGATTCTTACGCTTAGGTTTAGGCTTAGGAATATGCTGATTCTTACACTTAGGTTTAGGCTTAAAAATATGCTCATTCATTAGCTTAGGCTTAGGCTTAGGAATATGCTTATAATAATGTTCCGACCCAGTTCTTTACATTTGCCGAAATGTGCATAATCAAAGCAACCGCGCTGTCAAATGTTTCCGGGTTTGAACGAAGTTGGTTTTTGCAACAAATTTGTTGTAGAAATGTCGTTTGAAATGCTGGTGTACTGTGAATTTCAGTTAGTTGATTTTACCTCAGAATAAGTTAAATCACTCAGTCTGAGACAGGACTATCACAACTCGGAATTTTGAATGGATTCAATTCATTCTGAATTAATTAATCAACTCGCCCGGCGTCAACTCAACTCATAGTAAGTTAATGTTTACTGATATTAATTCAGAAATAACCAACTCGCAAGCTGAACTGATTAATCAACTCATTGGAATTTACAGTGTGCTAATACTGAAATCATAAACATCGCTGAACGTTTACGATAGTAAAATAATTTTGTTTTAACCTTTTGAGTTGGGTTATACTCGCCGTGCCCCTTCGGACGCTGCGGAAATCCGCCAGACGCCGTCGAACGCCACCGGAAACAACCACGCGCTGCTGCCCGCCGGCATGCGGCACAATAAAGTTTAGTATTAAAAATTGTCGCATGCCATTAAATAGGTTTTGCCCATGAATTTGTTAGCAACATTTAGCGGACCCCAGCGGCGTGTGGCACAGTGTAAAGTATAGCGCAACCCTTCATGTACCGAGACACTCTCGACAACTCTTGTCGCTGAGTAGCAAATTGTTTGTAATCTTTGAACAATTAACAGAAAAAATAGAACAAATGTACTAAATTTCGAAACTCACTATTCCTTAAAGGCCATTTCAGGCGATTGTGTTCCGGTCCGTAGCGAAGGAAGGCCATCTGTGGTGCCCAGATAGGACCCAGGCACCCTGGAAAAACTCTGCCGTATAGAAAAAGTTAAAATTCACTTGTCAATCAACAAAACGCCTTGTATGTCTCTCGTGGAAAATTTTAGCTTCCCATTAATATATAATAATCGACCAGGATAGTCAAAAATTATACCGTCATCCTTCGAATGACGTCAATATTTGTTCTATTTTCAGTTCAACTCGTTTGTTATCTTAAAGACAACGTGTGATCTGTGATCCCGTGTGCTCTTTGGAATGACACCCGATTTGAATTGAAATTTCATTGTTTACTTAAAATATTTGAATGACAGGTTTCCAGGCCAAAATGTCGTTTTTAAGGTCTCGTCCGATGTAAAAAAACTGGTGCTCAAGACGATTGCAGGTACCGCTGTGTTCGCAGGTTGATGTGGATGCTAAGCAATGTAGAATTACTGTAGTGACCCGAATAAGAAGGGGGTAATAAGAGGGGAGTCCCAATTTTGAGTCCCAATCAATAGAAGTCCGTATCCCTAATAAGAGTCCGTAAGCAGGCAGAGTCCCTAAACCCTAATTAGAGTCCATAAATGTCAAGTATCCCTAATTGAAGAGCATTAATGACTACAGGATGCAAGGCAAAAAACGTTTAATTCAACGAATAGTTGCAATACCGGATATATACCAGTAAGGAAGGGTGGCGGAGGGCTGGTTGAAAATAAATAACAGTCCCTAATCGAATCGCAAGAGGGGTACCCTGTGGAGAGGCCAAATAAATATCAGTCCTCCTCTTATTCGGGTCACTACAGTATGCCGTGTCAAATGTGCCAGGGTCCTTTAAAGTCAATGTGGGATCCACCCAGGTCAATGCCGCCCAACGAGTTCTTTGTAAGGCCTGTCTAACAGAGTTGATTTTTTCGGAAAATATATTTTTTCCATTTGTTTCGAAAAAATGAAAATATATTTTGTAATATTAATATTTTGGACTAATTTTTAAACTAATATGGCATAAATATTCTTCGCAGAACCACAGCCAGCTCACCATGTTAAGGCTTGCTAAAACATTTTCAGGAGAAACATATAAGGGGTTTCGTTGACTTATAAGCTAGGTTGAAAATTTTCTAGAATTGTTCAAAATTTTTGCCCATGATATTTTAGTCACGAATATGTGTGCTAAATTGTTATTTTAACATTATTACAACACTTTGGAGACAGAAACTGAACAAAATAAAGTGTATTCCGTAGACTCGTTTGACAAAATACGTATCTAAAACATGTCTGGTCAACCAAAGGTAATAGAACGCAGGTAAGAATAGCAAAAGAAAACTTGCGAACGAAGCGAGCGAAAAGGTGGATCCATTTCAAAACTAGTAGGGTTTCGTTTCATATGATTAAGACGAAAACCAAAGGCCCCCTGTCCCACGGCCATTGTATGCCTTATACATTCGTCAAAATATATTCCAACGTAACATTTAGCAACGGACTTGAATCGGGTCAAACAAACCGAATTATGGCAATCGCATAAAGAAACCTTTGCCGGCGAACCAGACAGAAACTTGACAAAATTGATTCAGAAAAATTAAAACTTTGAAGCAAAAATCATTCATTTCAACTTTTAGCTTGACCATGACGGTGTGTAAGGTACCCATTACCAAATTGTTTCTAATATTTTAACAATTAACAGAAAAAAATAGAAAAAATGTACTAAATTTCGAATCTCCCTATTCTATTCTTTAATGGTTCGAAATTTGGCACATTTTAAAGGCCATTTCAGGTGGTTGTGCTCAAGTCCGTAGCCAAGGAAGGCCATCTGTGGGGCCCAGATAGGGCCCAACCCTCCCCCTGGAAAAACTTTGCCGTATAGAAAAATTTAAAATTCACTTGCCAGTCAACAAAACACCTTGTCTGTTCCTCCTGAAAAAATTTTAGATTCCCTCAGCAAGATGAGCAGGCTACGGGTCTGGTTGTGCGACACACATTTGAGAGTACACACTGTAAATTTCAGTGAGTTGATTTTAACTTAGAATGAGTTGATTCACTCAGTCTGAGTTATGAGTATCAGAACTAAGAGTTTTAAGCTGATTCAATTCACTCGGAGTTAATTAACTATATCACTCAGAGTCAACTCAACACAGAGTGAGAATCAACTCATCTCAGAATGAGTTAATGTTTACTGATATTAATTCAGAAATAACCAACTCGCTAGCTGAATTGATTAATCAACTCATTGGAATTTACAGTGACAGCCGGTATGCTTAGCATATCAAAACCTTGTTGCACAGATTATGGCATACCTGTAAAACCCGGTGAAACGTAGGCGGTGTTAGAAAACACAATACTGTGACATTTCACAGAAAATCTAATTTATAGTCACTACAACTACGCCGGTAGAACTGAAATTGGTAGCGAATGGAAAACTTAAATTTGTCAACAATTGAATTTGCATAAATTTCCGGCAATCCTACTAAGATTATAAATTTTCTATTCAAAACGTCGCTCAATGTAGGCTTCGGTTCTGGCGTAGTTTATTTTAAAATGCTAAAAGTTGCCAGATTGCGAGATATCTATTGTCAGAACGCTAGGCATGGATCCTTGATGGTCTGATTTTGGGAGTTTAGGCCCTGGCAACGTTGTATTCACACGACGCCATTCTGGGACCAGATATTTACGTTCATCAGTGAACAACAGTACACATTTTGACAAATAAATAAAAACGATTTATATGCAACAATTAACTTTTTAGGCAAATGATTGTGACTCAGGTTTAAAAATTGAAGAAAAAATGTCTAAAAATCAAGACTTTTAGGGTTGCCTAATACTCATCTCGCGCCGCTGGACGTCGCTGTGCGGCAGGATCAAGTTTGTTTAGTAAAAATTGTCGCATTTCATCGAATACAAGGTTAATGTAAAGAACAGGGACGGAACAGTATTTTAGGCATATTTCTAAGCCTAAGCCAAAGTCTAAACCAAGCAAAAAATAAGTCTAAAGCATAAACGCACTCTATTGTAGTCTCGCAAAAAACGTTCCGCCCCTGATTTTTGGGCTTGAATTATTAAAACTTTCAGCATTGGGCATCAACTTTCTCAATCGTTTGTTTGTAACTAAAAACAAATAAAATGTAGCGGCAACCAGGAAAACTCGCGAATAGAACCGTTTCAAACCCTACGGAAACGTTAAAATAAACATTTCAAACCGAAATACGGTCTTTAATATTAATTCAGAGGAAATTTATAAATATTTAATGCAAGAATGCTTGTGGCTGCTGTCAAGCGAGCTTAAAATTTTGCAATTTCATTCCAGGATTTGTGTTTGAAATGTAATTTCACACTTTTGCAATTAAAAAAATTTGCTCAACATTTCAAGAACTGATGGTTTTGATAAGAGTGCATGATACAAGAGTGCGCAACTCTTGGGGCTCCGCATGGTACAAAATGCACAACCGAGCGAAAAGTTTGCATGGCTGCGTAGCTCATTGGTTAGAGCAACGGACCGGCAAACCGTACGTCGTGGTTTCGAGCCCCACCGCTTCTGCAGGACAAATTTTCGTGAAGGGCTTTATATGGTACTGCTTAACTTAGAATTACATCTTTTTTGCCGACCTCCGTTATTTACATTAAGGTCACTGTCACATGTAATAAACCTAAAGTAACCTATAAGCGGAGCATTTTTGATGCCGGATACACAAACTGCAATGGTTCACACAGGTTATGCCTCCGTCTAAATAAGGTGGTCCGACCAAATATGTGTTTGTTCAAAAACGATGAAAAGTAATATGACCAATGTTGTAGCGAGTGAAACAAGCGAACAATTTGGCATAATTTTAATAAGTTCTTTTGCAAACTTCACAAATGTTTCTTGGTCCATGGAATGGGAATCAAAGTACCGAAGACCTTCCTGGCTACGCTTCGGCTCTGAACTCTACTATAGCACTTTGTCTCATGAGCTTAACTGATCTATCACGTTTTGTGGAAATTAAATTGCGTCTGTAGTGACCCGAACAAGAGGGGGGCTGATATTTATTTGGCCTCTCCAGAGAAAACCCCCCTGTTTTATTCGGATTTATTGTTATCCCGTCATCCGCCGCCTTTTGTTAGTTGGACCTAACTTTATTTGTCTTGTGTCAATAGCTTGAGCGATAATGCAAGGTTATACTTACAATTGTACTTTCAAAATTTAAGTACGCTTTGAAGTTGAAACATGTATCATGCGGTTTATAGTTTTAGAAGAATGCATGCCGAAGCTAAACGTACTTACAAAAACATAAAAATCAAAATATACATGAATAAACTGTACTTATTGGCCCACATCCCCAAATGCGAGAGCCCCTTAAACTTCAAGTTAATCTTAACTACACTGCAGTTGCATTTATATCTTTTCATGCAAGCCCTATTCTCACGTGGAAGTTTTTGCAGGAAAAATTTGCACGTGCCACTTGCATGCGCACGTTTAGTCACAAAGCAGCTTTGAAGTTCTCACAAGTGTCAATAATTGACTGGAATCAATGCCATTCAATTTAATTCGCACGTGTGAACGCAGGTGCGATTCGCTTTAATTTCTTGCACCTGCATTTGAATTGGTCATTCGAAAACTGTGTTGCTGTGCGGCTTCTTGAATTAATTCAAATATCAAACTTATATGACATTTTGCAGCCTACCGCAATTGTGACAAGACTTTATTTACATTTTTCAGCACTAAATAGACAGTGTATCGATATGAAAGCGTTTGAAGTCATAAAACTTCGAGTAAATCCTTCTTTAAGCGTAAATGTGCCTTCCAGCTGAACCCTGCAGTTGCAACTTTTGTTAGAAAATTCATTCGGAGAACTTGCAGCTACAAATTATTCATGATGAATATACGCCAACAATTATTTCATAGGTATGAATAGCCTTGCAAATGAAATTAATTCCACTACATTGACCGAACTGATAATGTATAGTTTCTGCTTGATATGTATTGCAGACGTCTTCAAATTATTCATACAAATTCACGTCAAGATTCAGAATGAAAGTCATGTTTACATGCAATAATTGCTGCAAGTATTTTTTGCAATCTGCAGTTGCGAGTTATCTACGCAAATACTTACACGTGTAAATAGGGTTTTAAATATATTTTTTGAAGGTGATGCTATCTGGTTGAAATACCGGTAATAACAAACTGATAATAGGCACAAGATGCGCACGAAAAAAGAACGTAAAGCCCTATTCCCGCGTGCTAGTTTTTGCTGTGAGAACTTGCAGCTGTAAATTGCGCGCAGAACATGGATTCCTCAGTTAGCTAATGAGAAAGCGGATGCGATAAATACATTGAACTTGCATGGTTATTCACACGTGTGAACTAAAATCCTAACTATGATTTTTAATGAATTATTTGCAGCTGCAAATTTTTCAAATGGGATTTTTGACAAAACTTGCAAGTGCAAGTGGCAGCTGCAAATTCTCGCAGCAAAAGCATGCACGTGTGACTAGGGTTTTAGATAAATATTTGGTCACTTACCAGAAATTGTGTAAAGCACTGATTTTGCACAGAATGGCTTCAGATAAGCCATTTTCTCCACGGTTGGCTAACCTCCGTACGAGCGCCTCGTAAGAATAAGTTGTTCGCTAATTTAAATACGAATTAATTGTAAAGAACATAAAAAATATTAATACTATTTTTAAATACATTAATCTGAAATAAAGACAAAATTATTACGGTTGATTCAGTACCCGAAACATTATTTAAGGTTGCGTTCAGGCCCCATATGCTTAAATGCGTATAGCATCTATCATCAGTTAGCGATAGGTTTTCAACCTGACGAACATCTGCAATTGCAGATCTCACAATTGGTGCAGAAACCGCGCAAATCAAACGCAAACAATGTGCTACATTTTGAACCTCACCACGCGCTGGTTCCATAGTCTGCACGATCTATCATCAACAGGTGATAGGCGCTACACATATATTATGAGAATAGGGGCTCAGACCGCAAACAAAGAAATGTATCCTGCACGCGTTGCGTTTTTTGAGCCATCATCCTTTGTTTATTACGAAAAATTAAAATCTGCACAACACAAATCAATTATCTGCTGCATTTTGCACTGCGTGAAATCCAGTGAGTTGCATACTCTTGTCTAAAAGCCATCATTGACTCTTAATATTAATGATTTACCGTTCAACTGAAATCTTATAAAAAGATACAAATTAAAAATTAGTAGCCCCTGCTTACGGTTTTAACTTCGTTAAACAGGCGGCTTCTGACCTAAAACTATTCAGAAAACAGGTATGCAAAAAGTAGGTTTTAGTAGGGCGAAATTTTTTAAACCTGATTCACACGCACAAGTTTTTGCCGCGAGAACTTCCAGCGGTAACTTGCACTTGCAAGTTTTGTCCAAAATGCCGTTCGAAGAACTTACAGCTGCAAATAATTCATTAAAAATCAAAGCTCCGAATTTAGTTCACATGCGTGAATAACAATGCGACTACACTGAATTTATTGCAGCCGTTTTTTCATTGGCTGATGAAAAAATGCAAGTTCTGCGTGCAATTTAGCAGTTGCGAGTTCTCGCAGCAAAAACTTGCACGTGTATACGATAAAAGTTAAAGCTACAAACCTTAAGTGAAATCTAAACCCATATTCTCATATACGAATAGCATCTATCAATATTTCGCGATAGGTTTTTAACTGACGAATCTCTGCAATTGCGGATCTAAAAATTTGTAGTCGGACAAATCAAATGCAAAAATTGAACTGAATTTCGACACTCATCATGCGCTGGTTCGAAAGGTAGAAAAACCTATCACCAACTGATGATAGCCGATAGACTTTATTTGAGATTACGGTTCCTGGACTTAAATTTATTGTAAGCCATGTTTCTGCCGGTAAAACGCGTGTTCGACGTTTATTTATTAGCCACTGTAACAATTTATATTTTACTGGACAACGTAACACTCGACTTAGTGGGTGTAATTATCCCACAAGCGGTCATGCAAAATAGCGTCAAAGTTTTAACTCAAGCGTAAAAAAGACATCAATTTCTACACATAAATGGTCAAAATGTATAAATACTTAGCTAATAGCAGTCGTAGCTGTTAAGCTTATCTGTAGCCACACCGAAGCAACTCCGAGCAGGGGGTGGCATCGGTTATTGAGTACCCGTGAACTCCCTTTTTGAGTTAAAAAATTGTCAGATATAAATTGGAAAAAAAATTTATTGGGTCACAAGAAATCAGTATAGCGTATGCGGCAAACTATCGAATATCTTCCAGCGATATCAAAGCCCATGTTACTTTAAGGGGCGTCAAGATTTCTGGTGAGTCTATAAAAGAGTAGGTTTAGATTGTAGATTACGTTTTTTGGCTTACGCTTAGGCTTAGGCTTAGGAACACATTTTTGCAACACTTAGGTTTAGGAATACGCTTAATCTACTGTTACGCCCCTCAAAGTAAACATTGGCCGATATCAAAGTGTCACTCACCCCATGAAATCGTTTCTGTCTAAGATGAATTAGACTGCGACACTTTTGGGTCTTTGAGAAACAATTATGCGACTAAGTTTACGAATGGTGTAATTTTAGTGTTCAGGACCCGATTTTGAAATAACCAAACCCGCAGCCAGGAATTATTGCCGGCAGGGGTAGAAATATTAGAGAGGCTAACCAATTGTTACATGAAATTATTTAATGCCGTCGACAGGTTGATCCGCTAGGAGACGAAAAAACGTCAGTAGGGGGGCGGGGCGGTGGCACCCTCGTTCGTCCCCCCGCACAATAATGGTTGTCGAAATAATACTTTGAATCGTTTAAATTAATGGTGTGGTGCTGCAGGAGGTGTGTTTATGTACTGGTTTGAGTCAGAATAAACCGTGTAGGGCGGTTAACAATTGGCCAAGTAATATATAAAGGCTGCCTCTGCCAATACGGATCAAGAATTCTATTTGGCGACACTTTACGACTGAGCGGAATTGCAGAAACATATCTTGGTCCGTTCAAGACAGTGTAGGAAGTTCTACAGAACGTATATACATACATACATATATATCAGGGTGTAAACGGATAGTAAATATAACGGAAACGGAAAACCATTGAGGTCTAAAAATTTAAAGATGTTTTATTTTTCTGACAACACAATAGAGGCGTGCAGATATTCACTGGGCTTTCTAAAATAATAACAAAATA
Organism: Enoplolaimus lenunculus; assembly: GCA_030248215.1. Taxonomy (NCBI): domain Eukaryota; kingdom Metazoa; phylum Nematoda; class Enoplea; order Enoplida; family Thoracostomopsidae; genus Enoplolaimus; species Enoplolaimus lenunculus. The sequence continues at coordinate 28,969 of JASANG010004002.1, forward strand.
TAGCGGATTTATCGAAATTTTTAAGAATTTTGAATTAATTTCGTAATTTTTATTTCATTTCGAACAGTTGCAGCAGATTTCTAATGAAACATTGCCAGATAAAAACGTGATTTATAACTCAATTTCGGACGTAAAAATAACAGAATTTTCGTTATTTCAATAACGGAAACGAAGCCGAAACGGACATCGAGGTTTGCCGGAAACGGATATCCGTTGACACCCTGATATATATTTCTTTATTTACTAACATAAATAAATGTATTGTATTATATAACATATATAACACACTCTCACATATACATGACATTTGTTTTGTAGAAAAATTGACTTCCATACCAAAACTCTGACAATTTTAAAGGCAAATTTCATGAGCGTTAAATACTCGACTTTAAGTTCGAATTGGCAAACAGACGCGGACACAACTACCGGGATGGAGCAAAAGAATTTCGTTCAAACTGGGCCTAAAACTTTTATCGACACAATTTAATACTCAATGTTACCACTCTGTAGGTAAAACTATCTGCCTGAACCTATTCCTGTTTGCGAGCCATCAACTGGTTAACCACCGTCAAATAAGCCTATAATTGTACCTTAATACAGGTCTCAATTTGTGTT
>JASANG010002624.1:0-25000 GCA_030248215.1 Enoplolaimus lenunculus
TTTTATTATTTAGGTTATTTTCTTCATTTTGTTTGTTTTTGCCTAATGCCTGTACTATACGTTCGACTACTTCTAAGGGGACAGTGTCATCCTTGTCCGCATTATCCTTATTTTCTTCGTCATTTTCTTTATTATTTGAGAATACTCGGGGCCCATCGGTAGTGGCCTTTTCACGATCACAAGCCAGCATCCGACCTGCTCTCTTGGCCTCGGTTATCAAAGCTCCGGTACAAGAGTAGTCTTTGTAAAGTCGAGAATGATATTCCGGCCGTAGGCCGTCCAAGAAAAATTCAATGAGTAGTTTTTCTCGGCTTTTCTCGTCTAATCCACTCATACTCTTTAGAGCATTAATCAACCTTATTACATACTGAATGGGCGCTTCATTCTTTTGTTGCATTGTTTTGAGTACTCCGATTTGTTCCGAACCCTCACGACCAGTTAACAAAAGTTGTGACAGGGCTTCCACTAATTCATCCCAGGTGGCAATTTGGTCACACCCCAAAGATTTAAAGAAAAAGTGGGTGGGTCGATCTAGACGTGTTATCAGTACACTGCGCTTAGCAGTCTCATCCCATTTGTTCGCGAGGGCTATCTGCTCGAAGTACTCAATCCAATCAAGGAAGTTAGGAAAACGTGAATCACTCTTGCCGGTATAAATTGGTATATTTTCTGCGTCCAGGATGTTGGGCCTGGAAAAGTACCTTCCGACTTCATCTAGTTTGAAACACACGTTTTCCGTCATTCCGTTAGCAGGTGGGGCACTGGGGGCTGTTCGGGTGGGGACTCCCATCACAAAATCACCCTCATTTGAAAATTGATTGGAGGTCCTTGAATTTGGCATTTTGCGTGAGCTGTTGCTTTTATCTCTGGGCTTAAGGTGCGGTGTAATGAATTTCGATACACCCGGTCGAAAGGTGCACGCTGTAAAATATGTTTTCTTATTCTCAATTGTAATGTGAGATAGCCGTGGAACCGCGATCGGCCGCAACTGTTCCTCGGGTTATGTTGTGTTCTTGTGCGACCCTTCCGTCGAAGGTTGGGTTCCTAGAAATGTGAGTAAGTATTTCAACTCAAGTAAATTCTCGGCTGAGTTATCTCTTAAGCCGTTTGATTGGGAGATTTTGCGCCTTACGTATACAAGTTTGTTACAGCTAAGAGTTCGTTGGGTACTGTGATCCGTATACTCAATTCGAGTAGACGGCGTCCGGTTGGATTAGCGTTTGCTCTTACGAAATTGTACAGCAGTGATTTTGTGCTGTACGACAAAGCTGCTACGGTTATGTGAGTGGACGCCCAACGAATTTTTAGCCAAAGTGTTGTTACGTACTTAGTATCGATGTAGAAAGGATCAGGTCACTAAATTTCTTTTGGATTAGTGGCCTGATTCGCAACAATACGTACGAGATACGCAATTTCCTAATGGTATATACGTAAAGGAAGGTGCGAAAATTAGGACTCTCGTGATTTTTGCCTAATGTTTTGCGAGAGGTCCCAAAAAACAACAATTTATCAATTCCACAACTTTCAAGAGATAGCAGAAAACACACAATCGACCTCGAGGTAAATTGTGGGTATTGCGTTGGCTACTTGGTCTAGTTGATTTAAGAAGCTAAAGCCTCTTAAAAAAGTGGAAACTGACTCCACGGAGTAGCCCCCAAGTGTTACGGGTACGATCAACGAGTATCCCTGCGGACGTATCCGAGATGATACTCTCACGGGTGTTCGTGGCCGTGGATCTGCCTATTAAGCTACTTGTCCAGAGGATGATGGTCCCCCGGCGTGATATCGGGTTTTGAGAATCACAAAATTCCGATATCGCTCTACGCCTAAGCTCCTATAGAACACCTTGATATGTTGTTGACTCGTACCAACAACAATTGAGTTTTTATCCGTGTCGGCTAATTAGGACTGCTAGTTTTATGCTATCTCTCTTGAATATATCCCGATAAGTGGATTCAAGAGCGATCTGGTCTTCTGCGTTGGACTTTTTAGGGGTTGTTGTATTCTTTGTGGGATGTGGTTGGCGATCCTGCAAAATTTAGACACATGGTCATAGACCTTTTAACGGAAAGGCGGATCGATCCTGGCCTTTGATTTTAACAAAAATAATTGCTGATTCGAACCAGCAACAATGCAATACCTTGAACTTCCTAGGATATCGCCCCAAATGCCAATCCAGATACTTGATCTGGTATTTCTGAAATTTTGGATTTGCCATGGCACAAGGCCAGGAGTTCAAAAAGGTTTTAAGTCGCTCGTGATTCAGTACTAAACTTGGTTTGAAATTTTGGTTTATCATAAAATCACACAATACATACTGCAAAAGGTAGTTACAACATTATCCAAGATATACCTTAGAATGATCTTAAGATTTGACAGAAGATTGTTGCTGAGATTTGTTGATTTTTCTTAGGAGCACGTAGTGCTGTAAGAGTATTTGCTAAGTATAGCGTTAAAATTAATTGCTAAAAGACAACAAGAAAGGTTGTAAATTACTGCGTCTTTACCAACTTGATCGCTCACATGTATACCTGAGCGTGGACTAGCCACCTTACCAAAGGGCCTTTAGGGATTGTGGAATTGTTCTACTAAATTGCGATCGACATTATTTCAGGGACGAGCCCAACCACTAAGGATAAGAGTGCTACGCCTAGCTCTCACTGCCCGGATATAAACAGCCTACGCACAGTTCCCTGGGGTCCCCCAACTAAGACTGGTCAGGCCCGAGTAATTTGCTAGGTACACCCTAAAAACCGCACGAGTTGCTTGTCCAAATTTTACGAGTAATTTCCAGATAACTATTTCTGTTCCCCAAGGGGAAGTCAGAAGGCGCCATTTTGCTGCTGTTTTTCCTTAGTATTTCTTGCATGGGTCTAGCGTCAGTCTACTAATACGGGCTGTGCCTTCAGAGTTTCGGTTGTCAAGTACGGGTGCAGGTATTAGTCTAAATCAACTTTCCTTATATCTCCTGAGGCCTGGTCAGAACTCTCTCTAGTCACAGGGTACACACAAATTTTCAAATGGCGAGGCGCTCAGCTCTTTTATTGGATAAATCCTGGTGCTTAGCACGAGGCAGTTTTGGCCTTCCTGCCATTTCCTGACCACCAATACTCAGGTATAAGAAGGTATCTTAAGGATACCAGTAAAATTTTTAATCGCTCCTGTGAGCTATTGTCATTTTTACAAGGTGCCTAAATGGCAGTTTCACGATGCCCCAAAAATTGATACCCCCCTACGTTTTAGAATTTGCATAGGACTTCTAAATTTTATAGATGAACCTAGTACCCACGTTATCGGCAACGATAGGCAAATTTCAAGCCAAAATTATATGGCACCCCACACCCCTTTCGTGAAACTGAGATAGCCCTAACTGGGCCCCGATTTGACATAACCCCCCCTTAAATACGTACGTAACCCCCTTGTCCCCGTCGAATAGCGCCCCGAGACTCACGTACACGCTATGTCGCCACCGCGTGTAGTGAGCTCGGTTTGCTGTCGCGGCTCGAGCACGCGACTTTGAAAACCGAAAAATTCTAAACTGATCTGACTGCACAGCCCGTGCAGCGTGCTTTTATACCCGTGCTCAGCCCCTACGCGATTCGCCGTTGCACTTAACCAATCAGAGCCTTAAAAACAGCAGCAAAGCAGCGACACGATTGGGTAGAAAATTCACCTTCTTTTGAGCCAATGAGGGAGCTTTGCACACAACTTGCAAGATAGCCGCTGATTGGACGCTGGTCTTTACCGGTATTTTGCGGCTCTACGCTTAAAAGGGGGGCGCATTAATCCTGTGCGAGTTAAGCGGATGCGGGCGGGTTTAAGGGGGCATAAAAGTTCGTAAGCACTGCGGAGGGGAATGCGTGGCCCAACCCCAGATACAGACATTGTCCGTGCGGCCTTTTTGGGGTACCTTACATCCCTTTGCCGTGTTTCTTATCAATGTATACTGATATAACTGCCCTTACGAATATACTAAACTCGTCTTATAGTGGCGCCAAGAAAGGGGTGACAAAAGAGACTGGTAAAATCAAAAACAGCATAAACAGGAAAATCAATAAAAACCAGAAAACATTAAAGCATAAAATAATGGTACGGATCAGCACATTATTACAAAATGCATAATACTGTGTAAAACGGCAGGCTCCCTAGTTGTTATCTGATTTTGTTGAATGACCGTCATGTAGAACTACGAAATGGGCCAATACTCGACACCCTAAATACATGAAGCTTAAGTAATAGACCCGGTACACTTATGATTCCGTAGTTGTGCCTAGCATGAACTGAGTTTGGAAAGACTAGAGCAATCTCAACCAATGAGCGCTGCACTAAAAATATCTGGTGTGCACAAGTCAGTTGTCAGGCTACTATACCAACTGAGCCAGCTTCTAAAGTGTAATAATCTGACCTGACCGTTACTGAGGATTTTCAGGTACTGCAGAACGTAAAGCATCATCCTTCAGCCTTATCCCTGGGTAATTTCTAGAATTCCAGGGATAGAGCAAGGCCGGTATCCGTAAGCCTGATATCATGACTTAAAGGAATCCAGACTATAATACCTAAAATCCATCTAGCAATTACTCATTCCTGCGGGTCACTAGAAAATTGGACCAGGCCATAACTCCTCAACCACCAGCTCACGACACCAGTTTGGGGTGTTTTTCTTACTCTACTCAACGAGCTGAGTCTAACGGTACAACTTTTACACCCGTAGTGCGAAAAAGTTAAAATTGCATTTTCCAGGCCGGATCCGTAAAGTACGTGCATGTATTAAGTATCGGGACCTAGTATTGGCCATAACTTTTGAGGGATTAATTTGCGGACCGTGTTTGGGGTGGTTTCCTTGCTCAGCGCGATGCGCGGAATCGGATGGTACCTATTTTGGCCATAGGTTGTGAAAAAACGAAAATCGCGTTTTTCAGGATCCGATCCGTAAAATACTTACGTGTAAAATCCCTAACACCTTGTATCCGCCATAACTCGTCAACTATTAGTTTGCGGGCAGGGTTCGGGGTGGTTTTCTTTGTCAGCTCGTCAAGCTGAATCGAACAGTACCAATTTTAAGGCCAAACCCCGAAAAAGTGAAAATCGCGTTTTTTGTACTGGGATCCGTAAAATACTTACGCACTCACACGCTAAAATTCGGAGAACTTTAGAGGCTCATAGTTTCTTAACTATCGCTTTGCGGATGGGGTTCGGGGTAGTTTTCTTGATCAGCTCGACGAGCTGAATTGAATGAGACTAATTTCGACGCCCTATTCCGGAAAAGTCAAAATTGCATTTTTCAGACCGGGATCCGTAAAATACTTATATATCAAATTTTTAACTTTCGAAGGCCTATAATTAATCAAAGAAACGAGGTGGCAGGCATTTTTCTTGATCTACTTGGTGGACTAAAGCAAGTAGTACCCTCATGAGGGCCATAGTTCAATAAGTGAAAATGACTCTGAGCTTTCGGGGTTAAAAACATCCCAAGATTCGTGCTCCCAAATAAGAAATAAGCCCTCACCACGCTAGTGCAAGCCAACCCTAAACCCCTGAAGTACCTAAGAACACCTACTAAACCTGAAATCGCGGCCCGCCATGCTAGAGCGTTGATTCAAAACTTCGAAAATCCTTTCGACCCTAGTTCTGGTCTACCGCCATACACCGTGCTTTTTTCATTTACCCCACAACCCTACTAAATTAGTCCGCCCCCTTTTAGAAAACAACCAAAACCCAGCCCAACCCTCTTTTTCACTATAAACGCCCCACAAACCTATGCGCCGATCAAACAACTTGATCGGAAATTCAAAAGTTCGAACCCCTACGGGGCTGTCGAGAATTTTTCGAGCGTATAGAATTTCGAAACCGCTCGTTATTCAAATGTACGAACGGTCGTTAACAGGGCGACACAGAAACCGGGCATTTGAATTTTCTGATAACTCGCAACGTGCAGCCAATTTGATAAGGGGGAAAACGAACTAAGCCTTTTTTTTTGTTGCTAATTCAGATTTTACCGGACCCCGACCTCGAAGCCATAACTATCTGCATCCTAACCTAAGGTTAGAGGGTCTCGTTTACCGGTTCTAACGGTCATCCTCGGGCGGCTCTTCCCCATATTTACTTAAGTCAAGTCAATTCCTCGTCACCCCTACCCCGAAATTTCCTGCATTTATTCAAATTTACCACTTCGCATACATACGGGTTGCAGATGTTTTGAACCTACATCCTGTGTCACCCGGGCGCATATGGAGAAACCCGTCAAGGCAGCAGCAGCTTGAGACGCCTAATTGAAGGGCTGTGAGCCCCTCGGCAGAGCTAAGTGGCCCAGAGGCCCCGGTGAACAATTACTTCTCAAGCTGGATGCTATCCCGAGAGCTAGGGCCCCCGCTCATAACGCAGCGCCGGAAACTCAGAATTAATACATATATATACATACTCCTTTTTGCGCGTATCTTTACAGACGGGGTTCTTAGCACCGCGCACTCAGGGGTGGATTTTTAGTCTAGATTCCATAGTAGGTATATGTCGGGTGCCGGTTCTAATTCCTGGGGGTGGCTATTCCTGCAGACATCGTCCCCTACTCAAATTGCCAAACACGTCCTACCCTTTTTGTGTCTCACCACGGTAACTCAGCTACCCCCTTTTTCTACCGCCGGACTCTCCTCTGAAATACGGCTTTTCAGTACTTCTACAAATTTCGAGAGGTTTTCACATAGGTATACGATCAAACCGTTAAGGGATAGGAACCCGTAAGTGGGTCGGATCAGGCACAATGGACTGGCACCCTCAGCCTCAAATCGGGGCCAAGGTCCGGCACGTTGGTTGTCCCATCACCCAGGAGAATGCCAAAGTCCGCCCCCCGTCAATCTTGACGCCGGTATCCCAAAAGTTTCAGCGCGCGTGTCGTGTACGCATTTATAAACCCGTCTATGCCTCTATAATACGCACATAACATCGCTTGGCAGGCGGGAGAGTAGGGGGAGCACAGCCAGCTTGAAAATCCCTGGTCACTCCAGCCCTGAGCTGGAGCCCTTCTTTCTCTCAGATAGTCGGGTGGGTAAGCCCCCAGGTTCCCCCGTCCCTTTCTCCTTTTCTTCACCTTCCTATCGTACCTCGGTTTACTCTTCTTCTTATAGGTAACGTTAGACTTTACAGAAAAGATATAAATTTTCTGCACAAAAGAAATTTAAGTGACTGGTACTTTTGTGCAATCTTCTAGTGGTAGTCAGATAGTCTAGTCAGCGCTGGGGTGTAATTTCTAGTCAAAATGCATTTCCACTTGATGGATCCGTAATCAGCAGACCTAGTATCTAGTTAAGGAAAATCTTTTTTTTCAACTTTCCAGTTAGAATAATACTTAGCTGACTTAGCATTACTCAGCCTTATTTCTTTGACCACAGGTTATGTAATTTCGGCTTACATGGTGCAATCATGTTTTTTCTTTTTTCTTTCTTTTATATCCTTTTTCCAGTTTCTTTTTTTTTTTCCTTATTTGTTCAGTAGTGTAGCGTTGCGCTTGCGTTCAGCAAAGTGAATATTCCTTTTGGTCCCTAAAAGTTTCTCTTTTTTTTTCTGTTTCTATCTTTCTTTTTTGCTTGTTGTTCCCGCCTTTTCTTCCTTTAAATTAACATTTGTGTATTTGTTTTTTACTCTATTTTCCTTTCTTAATTTAAAATTTATGAGGTGTCAGGGACACTAATTTTGAAGCAATAATCAGGCATATTCATGAGAATCTGAGAGACATTGGGAAAACTGGAAGGTGTTATCTACAATAATTTTTTTCTTAGTAAATCTGAATCTCGTCACCTTTTGTTGCAGGTTAATCTGATTTCTACTGCAATTTCTGTTCTCGATGTTGTATAAACCACTACGATTTGCCTTTTTGGGACGTATAATCACCATATTCGTTTCAACCGATTGCAGTAATGTGTGTACATATACGTATGCCACTGACATGTTGGTTCATATTTTGGATCCACCTTCCCTTCTTAAACCAGTAACTAGACGGACCACTTTTACGGTATAGCGAATTTTTCACTTGTCGGCTGGACGCAACGCTGCACTGACTGGAGCAAATTCTCACGGTAGTATCGGAAACAATAAGTTCGGATCCGCTATTCATATCGGGCCAGTTTTTTTTTATTGTTGTGTATTTGCACCATTGTCTGTGTAATGCCGAAATTCATCATAACCTTGTGGTGGCAATTATTTTTATAATTCAGTCTGTGTTGTTGGTTCCTTCATATATATGTCTTTGCGATTGGGATTCTCAACTAGTAATGCACTAAGCTCAGTCTAAGTAATTAATTACTAACTGGAAAGCTTGAAAAAAAAAGAATCTTTCCTTAACTAGATACTACCGGTCGTATGACTAGAAATTTACGGATCACATCAAGTGGACCAACCCTGCATTTTGACTAGACAATATACCACCCCAGCGCTGACTAGACTATATCTGACTACCACTAGAAGATTGCACAAAAGTACCAGTCACACTTACAATTTCTTTTGTGCAGAAAATTTATATCTTTTCTGTAAAGTCTAACGGTTTACCACCTAGATAGCGAGAGAGAGAGAATTTCAACGCAAGATAAAACCCGAGGTAACGATTCAAGGAAGGTGAAAGAAAAAGGAGAACAGGGACGTTCTCTGATATAGATAGGGGAACCCCTCGGGGGCTTACCCCACCCGACTATCCTGAGAGATAAGAAGGGCTCCAGCTCAGGGCTCGGACGATCCGACCACGGGATTTTCAAGCTGGCCTGTTGACCCTTCCCCCTACTCTCCCGCCTGCCCAAGCGTATGTATTATGTGCGTTATCTACTAGAGTGCACAATAGAGACGGGTTTATAAATGCGTACACGACACGCGCGCTGAAACTTTTGGGATACCGGCGTTCAAGATTGACGGGGGTGCGGACTTTTGGCATTCTCCTGGGTGATGGGACAACCAACGTTGCCGGTACCTTGGCCCCGATTTGAGGCTGAGTGGTGCTCTAGTTCCATTGTGCCTGCATCCGACCCACTCCTACGGGTTCCTATCCCTTAACGGTTCTGATCGTATACCTATCGTGAAAACCTCTCGAAATTTGTAGAAGTACTGAAAAGCCGTATTTCACGAGCAGAGCAAGTGCCGGCGGTAGAAAAAGGGGGTAGCTGAGTTACCGTGGTGAGACACAAAAAGGGTAGGACGTGTTTGGCAATTTGAGTAGGGGACGATGTCTGCAGGAATAGCCACCCCCAGGAATTAGAACCGGCACCCGACATATACCTACTATGGAATCTAGACTAAAAATCCACCCCTGAGTGCGCGGTGCTAAGAACCCCGTCTGTAAAGATACGCGCAAAAAGGAGTATGTATATATATGTATTAATTCTGAGTTTCCGGCGCTGCGTTATGAGCGGGGGCCCTAGCTCTCGGGATAGCATCCAGCTTGAGAAGTAATTGTTCACCGGGGCCTCTGGGCCACTTAGCTCTGCCGAGGGGCTCACAGCCCTTCAATTAGGCGTCTCAAGCTGCTGCTGCCTTGACGGGTTTCTCCATATGCGCCCGGGTGACACAGTATGTAGGTTCAAAACATCTGCAATTCGTATGTATGCGAAGTGGTAAATTTGAATAAATGCAGGAAATTTCGGGGTAGGGGTGACGAGGAATTGACTTGACTTAAGTAAATATGGGGAAGAGCCGCCCGAGGATGACCGTTAGAACCGGTAAACGAGACCCTCTAACCTTAGGTTAGGATGCAGATAGTTATGGCTTCGAGGTCGGGGGCTTGGTTCGTTTTCCCCCTTATCAAATTGGCTGCACGTTGCGAGTTATCAGAAAATTCAAATGCCCGGTTTCTGTGTCGCCCTGTTAACGACCGTTCGTACATTTGAATAACGAGCGGTTTCGAAATTCTATACGCTCGAAAAATTCTCGACAGCCCCGTAGGGGTTCGAACTTTTGAATTTCTGATCAAGTTGTTTGATCGGCGCATAGGTTTGTGGGGCGTTTATAGTGAAAAAGGGGGTTGGGCTGGGTTTTGGTTGTTTTCTAAAAGGGGGCGGACTAATTTAGTAGGGTTGTGGGGTAAATGAAAAAAGCACGGTGTATGGCGGTAGACCAGAACTGGGGTCGAAAGGATTTTCGAAGTTTTGAATCAACGCTCTAGCATGGCCGGCCGCGATTTCAGGTTTAGTAGGTGTTCTTAGGTACTTCAGGGGTTTAGGGTTGGCTTGCACTAGCGTGGTGAGGGCTTATTTCTTATTTGGGAGCACGAATCTTGGGATGTTTTTAACCCCGAAAGCTCAGAGTCATTTTCACTTATTGAACTATGGCCCTCATGAGAGTACCACTTGCTTTAGTCCACCAAGTAGATCAAGAAAAATGCCGGCCACCTCGTTTCTTTGATTAATTATAGGCCTTGAAAAGTTAAAAATTTGATACGCAAGTATTTTGTAGATCCTGGTCTGAAAAATGCAATTTCGACTTTTCCGGAACAGGGCGTTGAAATTAGTCTCATTCAATTCAGCTCGTCGAGCTGATCAAGAAAACTACCCCGAACCCCATCCGCAAAACAATAGGTAAGAAACTACGAGCCTCTAAAGTTCTCCGAATTTTAGCGTGTGAGTGCGTAAGTATTTTACGGATCCCAGTACAAAAAACGCGATTTTCACTTTTTCGGGGTTTGACCTTAAAATTGGTACTGTTCGATCCAGCTTGACGAGCTGACCAAGAAAACCACCCCGAACCCTGTCCGCAAACTAATAGTTAACGAGTTATGGCGGGTACAAGGTATTAGGAATTTTACACGTAAGTATATTACGGATCGGATCCTGAAAAATGCGATTTTCGTTTTTTCACAACCTATGGCCAAAATAGGTACCATCCGATTCCGCGCATCGCGCTGAGCAAGGAAACCACCCCAAACACGGTCCGCAAATTAATCCCTCAAAAGTTATGGCCAATACTAGGTCCCGATACTTAATACATGTACGTACTTTACGGATCCGGCCTGGAAAATGCAATTTTAACTTTTTCGCGCTACGGGTGTAAAAGTTATACCGTTAGATTCAGCTCGTCGAGTAGAGTAAGAAAACCACCCCAAACCTGTGTCGCAAGCTGGTGGTTAAAAAGTTATGGCCTGGTCCAATTTTCTAGTGACCCGCAGGAATGAGTAATTGCTAGATGGATTTTAGGTATTATAGTCTGGATTCCCTTAAGTCATGATATCAGGCTTACGGATACCAGCCTTGCTCTATCCCTGGAATTCTAGAAATTACCCGGGGATAAGGCTGAAGGATGATGCTTTACGTTCTGCAGTACCTGAAAATCCTCAGTAACGGTCAGGTCAGATTATTACACTTTAGAAGCTGGCTCAGTTGCTATAGTAGCCTGACAACTGACTTGTGCACACCAGATATTCTTAGTGCAGCGCTCATTGATTGAGATTGCTCTAGTCTTTCCAAACTCAGTTCATGCTAGGCACAACTACGGAATCATAAGTGTACCGGGTCTATCACTTAAGCTTCATGTATTTAGGGTGTCGAGTATTGGCCCATTTCGTAGTTCTACATGACGGTCATTCAACAAAATCAGATAACAACTAGGGAGCCTGCCGTTTTACACAGTATTATGCATTTTGTAATAATGTGCTGATCTGTACCATTATTTTATGCTTTAATGTTTTCTGGTTTTTATTGATTTTCCTGTTTATGCTGTTTTTGATTTTACCAGTCTCTTTCCTCACCCCTTTCTTGGCGCCACTATAAGACGAGTTTAGTATATTCGTAAGGGCAGTTATATCAGTATACATTGATAAGAAACACGGCAAAGGGATGTAAGGTACCCCAAAAAGGCTGCACGGACAATGCCTGTATCTGGGGTTGGGCCACGCATCCCCCCAGCAGTGCTTACGAACTTTTATGCCCCCTTAAACCCGCCCGCATCCGCTTAACTCGCGCAGGATTAATGCGCCCCCCTTTTAAGCGTAGAGCCGCAAAATACCGGTAAAGACCAGCGTCCAATCAGCGGCTATCTTGCAAGCTGTGTGCAAAGCTCCCTCATTGGCTCAAAAGAAGGTGAATTTTCTACCCAATCGTGTCGCTGCTTTGCTGCTGTTTTTAAGGCTCTGATTGGTTAAGTGCAACGGCGAATCGCGTAGGGGCTGAGCACGGGTATAAAAGCACGCTGCACGGGCTGTGCAGTCAGATCAGTTTAGAATTTTTCGGTTTTCAAAGTCGCGTGCTCGAGCCGCGACAGCAAACCGAGCTCACTACACGCGGTGGCGACATAGCGTGTACGTGAGTCTCGGGGCGCTATTCGACGGGGACAAGGGGGTTACGTACGTATTTAAGGGGGGGTTATGTCAATTCGGGGCCCAGTTAGGGCTATCTCAGTTTCACGAAAGGGGTGTGGGGTGCCATATAATTTTGGCTTGAAATTTGCCTATCGTTGCCGATAACGTGGGTACTAGGTTCACCTATAAAATTTAGAAGTCCTATGCAAATTCTAAAACGTAGGGGGGTATCAATTTTTGGGGCATCGTGAGACTGCCATTTAGGCACCTTGTAAAAATGACAATAGCTCACAGGAGCGATTAAAAATTTTGTACTGGTATCCTCAAGATACCTTCTTATACCTGAGTATTGGTTGTCAAGAAATGGCAGGAAGGCCAAAACTGCCTCGTGCTAAGCACCAGGATTTATCCAATAAAAGAGCTGAGCGCCTCGCCATTTGAAAATTTGTGTGTACCCTGTGACTAGAGAGAGTTCTGACCAGGCCTCAGGGGATATAAGGAAAGTTGATTTAGACTAATACCTGCACTCGTACTTGACAACCGAAACTCTGAAGGCACAGCCCGTATTAGTAGACTGACGCTAGACCCATGCAAGAAATACTAAGGAAAAACAGCAGCAAAATGGCGCCTTTGACTTCCCCTTGGGGAACAGAAATTGTTATATGGAAATTACTCGTAAAATTTGGACAAGCAACTCGTGCGGTTTTTAGGGTGTACCTAGCAAATTACTCGGGCCTGACCAGTCTTAGTTGGGGGACCCCAGGGAACTGTGCGTAGGCTGTTTATATCCGGGCAGTGAGAGCTAGGCGTAGCACTCTTATCCTTAGTGGTTGGGCTCGTCCCTGAAATAATGTCGATCGCATTTGGTGGAACAATTCCACAATCCCTAAAGGCCCTTTGGTAAGGTGGCTAGTCCACGCTCAGGAATACATGTGAGCGATCAAGTTGGTAAAGATCAGTAATCTTACAACCTTTCTTGTTGTCTTTTAGCAATTAATTTTAACGCTATACTTAGCAAATACTCTTACAGCACTACGTGCTCCTAAGAAAAATCAACAAATCTCAGCAACAATCTTCTGTCAAATCTTAAGATCATTCTAAGGTATATCTTGGATAATGTTGTAACTACCTTTTGCAGTATGTATTGTGTGATTTTATGATAAACCAAAATTTCAAACCAAGTTTAGTACTGAATCACGAGCGACTTAAAACCTTTTTGAACTCCTGGCCTTGTGCCATGGCAAATCCAAAATTTCAGAAATACCAGATCAAGTATCTGGATTGGCATTTGGGGCGATATCCTAGGAAGTTCAAGGTATTGCATTGTTGCTGGTTCGAATCAGCAATTATTTTTGTTAAAATCAAAGGCCAGGATCGATCCGCCTTTCCGTTAAAAGGTCTATGACCATGTGTCTAAATTTTGCAGGATCGCCAACCACATCCCACAAAGAATACAACAACCCCTAAAAAGTCCAACGCAGAAGACCAGATCGCTCTTGAATCCACTTATCGGGATATATTCTAGAGAGATAGCATAAAACTAGCAGTCCTAATTAGCCGACACGGATAAAAACTCAATTGTTGTTGGTACGAGTCAACAACATATCAAGGTGTTCTATAGGAGCTTAGGCGTAGAGCGATATCGGAATTTTGTGATTCTCAAAACCCGATATCACGCCGGGGGACCATCATCCTCTGGACAAGTAGCTTAATAGGCAGATCCACGGCCACGAACACCCGTGAGAGTATCATCTCGGATACGTCCGCAGGGATACTCGTTGATCGTACCCGTAACAATAATGCAGCACGCCACCGCAAAGACCATGATCGGTGTTATAATTACAGCTTATTGAACCCATACTGAATTACATCCGTAATATTCGACTAAATGCGTACGCCAACCTTGCGACGAGTGCTTTCGCATTAACTTCGGTTCCTGTGATTTTTTTGAATAACTGTAATATTGATCTACCATCAAATTATTCTGGAGATTGCACGCCAGCTAAGTTAAGTATGGTTGGTGCAATGTCAATGCTTTGAATTTGTTCCTGCCGAGTTTGCTGTGGAACGGTATGTATTTGTAACCGGCCAACACATAAAACGAGGTACTATTGATGCTCATAAAGTTGGAGTTTGGTTTATATTCAACTGTAAACGTATTTGGTATTTTAAGTCGTATACTAGTTCTGCCTATCGTAGAGTTTTTTGATGTTTAGTTTCTTATGTTTGGTTTGGTTTGTATATTTTCAAATGTTCCTAAGATGCATTTGACAATGCGTTTATTGATTCAACAGTTTAAGCCCGGCTCTTTCAATTGTACAAACAATCTTGTAATTAATAAATATTACGGGCAAACGAATCGCAGTATGCCTGGTGCCACTGCCGGAGCATACAGAGGTGTATGTTTCCCCAAACTGTATAGGGTGGGGGCCTCCAAACTCGAGGGTGGGATCCCCAAACTCGCAAGCGAAGCGAAAGAGAAGCCAGACGCATTTTAAAACTTCGGCGGTTTTGTTTCAACTGTTTAGGGGGGTTCCTTTAGGGGTGGCTTCCCCGAAATGGGAAATATGGGGGGTGGCTGCTCCGATACTGGTTGGTGCAATGCCATCATTTTAAAGAGTCATGCGAACTTAGCCTCAACACGTCAAACATCCTTTATACACGTTAACAAAAGTTGAACGTGCATATCACACTATAGAACATAAAATAGTTGTGGAAAAATTCATTAATCCTGTCTGCACGACTTAGCATCTTTTATATGATTTAATTTTTGTACAGTTTCCTGCCACAAGGCTGTTCGCGTTGGGTTCACACTTATGCTTAGGTTTTTAAGAAGAGGTTTGTAAAATCATCTCGATTATCTGTTTAGAATGAAAATGATATTTGGTCTTCGGCCTGGTGAGTTGGTGTCTCTGCTCAGTTAGTCAACGTGTATGCGATAAAACCAATTGCGATAAAGAACAAAGTCAAAATATACCGCATTTATCGTTCAAATTGTGACACTTTAAATGTCAAAAAGGTAAACAAAAGTTTGTTCTCTGCCAGTTAAGCATAAATTGATATTCTACGCGTGATGACAATGATTTGCATATTATCAATATAACAGCATTTTAACACCTTGGTTGGGCAGTCAAACGGTTATGCTGAGAACCATTGAGCTGTACCGACGGATTGGCCCTCGCCCTCGAACTGTTAGAACAGCCATTTGGAATGTTTAACAAACACAGTTCTTCCTACTTCAGGGCTCCTTGGGCGTATTAGCATATGAAACGGCCGCGGGCAACACAACCCTTATCGCTCTGCTTTTAGGGCAATATACATTTGTTGTTTTCTAAAGCAAAATTCTACTAATATAGCAATCATAAGACTATCAACAAACTTAAGAATTTGAGCAATCAAAGTGATTACAATTTAAAAGCCACAAACTAAACGCCCTTATTTGTTCTTGAAAAGATAAACTATAGTGTGCGTTTGCGTGAACCTGAATTATAGTCTATTGGCGTAAGCAGTTTTACGGATTAGCAGCTTTGTTGTGACGCTTTAATTTGCAAGTAGTTTTCTTTAATCAAATTTACTTCAGGACAAGCTAATGATAATTAAGTTATCGGTTTGTTGGTGTTTACAAAAATATGATGTTTCGCATCAGGTATTGCCTGCAGTGCAATCTCGTCGCATAGATAAATTTGTTACAAGCACAATTGGAATTTGTTTAAAATTGCACGTTTTGCCTTCAACAAGTAATTTTTCTTCTATTTTAGCAAAAGGTACGACCGCACTAACTAACGGCCGTATATGTTTTAAACTCAAAACCAATCTGAAATATCAGTTAATATAATTGACTAAGTAATGCAATTGTTAATTTGGAAAACAGCAACACTTTGGTTAAGTGTATTTTTGTACCAAATACCTCGATATACCCTTGAAACACCGGAAAATATTCGCAACGCTGATCCTGATTTTACAAAACCTAACATTATTTTCATTCTGACAGACGACCAAGATGAAACGTTACAAAGTATGCAATCTATGCCATTAGTACGTCGGCTTATTACGCAACAAGGCGTTCGCTTTCCAAATATGTTCGTTACTACACCAATATGTTGTCCCAGTCGGTCTGCAATATTGACTGGTACATACGTACATAACAATAAAGCTTTCAACAACTCGGCGCAAGGTAACATGCAAAAAATTTAGTCATATTTAGTACGGGTTTAATATTGCATTTTAATGCATATGCATATAAACAATACGTAGGTATGCAAACTAACTTAGGTCAAATGCCCAACAATACGAAGGTAATGCTAACAAATTTATGCAGATACAAAATATATGTACGAATGCAAACCAAATAAAAATTATGGTAATTTATAATTTATATTTTGTCCAGGATTTTGATCCGTACAAGCGTTTGTTTGTGTGCATGTGCTCCGTCAATTGTGTCTACTACTATCACCACTTGGTGGTTGATGAATTATAGCTGTAGAATCAGCGAAGATATATTAGAATGTAGCGAATTTTTATGGTTTATTTGCTTTGCTACCGTGTAAATGGCGAGCGGCAACTGCAGCTGGTACTCACCAAAAATATACTTAAAATTAAGTAAAACTGTTGCCGAATTAAGCGTCGGTTGTACTTGCAAAGTTTTACTTAATTTTAAGCAAACACAAAATTCTTAGTTTTACATTTACTTAATTAATCAGGAAACGACAGCAGTAGTTCCACTTATTTACGTTATTTAAGCAAAGATTTTCTCAATATTTAGTACACTTTTACTAGTTCATATGTGTGAATAACCATGCAAGTTCGCTGAATTTATTGCAGCCGCTTTCTCATTGGCTGATGAAAAAATGTAAGTTCTGCGTGCAATTTGCAGGTGCAAGTTCTCGCAGCAAAAACTTGCACGTCTGAATAGGACTTAATAAACGCTAATCCGTCATCCACATTAGTTTGCGCCCGGCTTGTGGAAATCAAAAACGCCTTTTTCCAACTTGAGTTTGGAAAAAGGGTAGCAGTGGGAAATTGAATTTGAAAACTTTCCAATTTCCCTTTGCCGTCGGTTTTATAAAATCGAGTAGTAAATTGATAATGATTTATCAACTTCAATTTACAACTTACGAAAAAGAAAACCGTAGATAAAGGAAATCGAAACATTTCGTAAATTCAATTTCCCACTGCCCTGTTAAATTTTGTTATCATATGGAAAATTGGCGACGTGACTAATTTTCAGCACGAAAAATAATATTTTCCCTTTTATAGATGAGACTTTACACAATTTTGCTTGTGATATTTACCCCCAAAACTATAAAATTTGAACGGAAATATAGATCAAATACGTAACTGACCTTTCACGGAAATATAGGTTGAAATACGTAAATGATTTTTCGTATTAAATGCGTGTTATGTTTAAGGAGTTTTGCATTCTTTCAACAGGAATGGGTGACCTCGGTCAAAAAAGCGAGACCAAGACCGAGACTTTTGGTCTCGGTTTCGATCAATTTTTAACCAAGCAAATTGATATGAGCATAAAAGGTACAATTCTAAAAATCGGTATTTGTTACGCCAGTACTGTAGTGACCCGAATAAGAGGGTCCCCATTTTGAGTCCCAATCAAAAAAAGTTCGTATCCCTAATAAGAGTCCGTAAGCGCATAGAGTCCCAAAACCCTAATAGAGTCCATAAATTTCAATTATTCTTAGTTGTAGGTGTAGTGCATAAATGACTCCAGAACCAAATATAGGTGAGTTCAAAACTTTGAAGCGTACTTAAGTTTTGAAAGTATGTTCCTAGTAACCTTGCATTATGGCTAAAGCTTTTGATACAAAGCAAATAAACGTTCAATTCAAGGGTTAGTTAGAAGTTTTTTGAATATTGGAATGTTTTAATTAAGAAATAAAGATTTTGAAATTAATTAAAAATTATTTCCGTAGTCTCATTTTCGTCCTTCAGGCAGAATAGGTCAGGCGCGTATACTAATTTTCGAAAAACCATTGCACATTTAACTAGCTTAATAAGAATTAAAAATTATTTCCGTATTCTCATTAATTAATTTTAAAACGCAGTTTATACGAACAACTATACCAACAATTGTTCATAAACGGAGCAGACAATACTCAAAACGACTATTTGATCATAGTTGAAATGCGCCAAGTCTAAGTTTCTAACGTTGCGCATATTCCAACACTTTAAATCATAACGGCAATAAAAGTATGTGGGCAATACTTAAACTGACTGATTTTTATTGAACGATATGTGAATTGCATATGTCGCCGACCCCTCCAAAATCCAGAGGCATAGGACAGCACTACTATGCGTACTTTTACGTCCTATACCGAGCGTTTTTAAGTATTAAAAGATTCGGCCCGTGTAAAGGTCAGGGGCGGAACGTTTTTCTGTGGAACTGCAATAGAGCTAACTTAAGTTGTAGGCTATTTTTTGCTTGGCCTAGGCTTCACTTAGGCTTAGGCTTAGGTTTAAGAATATGCTCATTCTTACGCTTTGGTTTAGGCTTAGGCGCAGGCTTACTATGGTGCTAAAAAGTATGGCCAATGCAACTTCGAGGGCTTTAACGTTAGATTAAGCATGTTCTTAAGCCTAAGCAAAAAGTCAAATCAAATTGACGTTCTGTGGAACTCAAACAATTAAAATACAAGTAATGACCTATATTTGACCTTCCACGACCCCCCAAGTTGCATTTCCGGTTTCCGGTTTTCTAAAATTTCAAATTCCAACTGCTATGCAATTTACTTGCATCAAGTGGGAAATTGAAGCAAATTTCTGGTCTTCAATTTCTCACTGCGGTAAAGCACCACTTTTCAATTTCCTTTTCACTATCTTAAAAGTGCTTATCAAATTTCAACTCGAGTTTAAAAACTGTTTCAATTCCCCATTGCGGTCGTTTTTATTTTTGCTATTGGGAAATTGAAATTCAAAATTGCTTGTCAAATTCCTAGTAACCTATAGATCAAATTTCGTGTTTTCAATTTCCCACTGCTACCCTTTTTCCAAACTCAAGTTGGAAAAAGGCGTTTTTGATTTCCACAAGCCGGGCGCAAATTAATGTGGATGACGCGTAAATTAAATTAAAATAAAGATAAAAATAGCCGCAATGCTTCAGACACCCCAAATTTTTTACCGTGTTAAGTGCACTTAAAGTACATACAATTCAGCAGATAATTTTATCACACAGTATTGCATAACTGTGGTTTATTTTCTTTAGGAAACTGTGCTAATGCCTATTGGCAAGCAAATGGTGAGCTTAGAACATTTCCAAAACTGCTTCATGACGCTGGGTATAAAACCATGTTTGCTGGGAAATATTTGAATCAGTACGGCTATCCAGAAACTGGCGGAGCGCAGCACGTACCGCCCTGCTGGGATTCGTGGACAGGATTGATTGGCCAAAGTTACTACTACAACTACAGCTTATCTGTGAACGGAACTCAAGTTTGGCATGGTTCGAATCTAGAAGATTATTTAACCCATGTTATTGAAAAATCAGCGCTTGACTTTTTGAAATATTCAGGTATATATTTTTGGTAAAACGTGCTTCAAAAAATATTATACGGCTCATATTCACCCAACAAAGAGGAAGTTGTGTGGAATCAAACTTTAATCTCTCATGGTTAATCTTTTTGAGACCGCGGAGTACACAGTGCAGGAGCATGCTATGGTAAGGCCTTTGAAAATTCCGGAGTGGGAGCAACTTAAGATGATAAAAATATTTCTGAAATTCTTCGTTTAAAATCTTGTTAGGGTGGCGGCCCCTATTTGGGATGGGGGCCTCCAAATGGGGGTATGGAGGTGGCTGCTCTGGTCATGGGTGTACAATTGCTAGGACAACACAATACACAAAATTGAAATACGGCGTACGTAGTGCAAATTTGAGATATTACAGCATTGTTCATTTATGGGGCCCATGTATAGAATAGGCCCGGATCGCTTTCCTGCGGGGCTGTAATCGAGTCAGTTTAAGCTTTAGACTATCTTTTTGCTTAGGTTTAGGCCAAGGGATACGCTCATTCGTTACGCTTAGGCTTAGGCTTAGGCTTAGGATTATACTGCTATTACGGCCCTCGATAGCTTCAATATGCTGCAGTGGCTTTTGCAAGCGCGCATGACGTAAGTATCAGCCAATCGCGCACCACAACTTGAACGCTTTCGTCATATGCGCGCAATCATTAAAGCTTGGTGTATACTATAGTTTTTATCATATATATGTCGTAGCCCAAGTAGCAGTTCAGCCCAATTTTGAATTGGGCTTATCCAAAGCCGAATTACGACTTAGGCTAGGCCAAGGCGGAATCTCATGTCTGACAAATATGTACGTTTTCTGATTGTTCGGTTACCATCAGGGGTCGATTTTGCCAATCAGAAAAGAGTATTCGCAACAGCCAATCGTATTTGTGAGTATGGTATAAAGGTAGTAAGTAACCAATCGCAAAGCGTGCACTTCTCACATAGAAAGAATTATGCCTTGGGCTAGCCCAAGTCGCAATTACGCCCTGGACTAGCTCGATTCGGAATTGGGCTATCCCAATTCGGAATTAGGCTAAATTACGACTTGGGCTACGACATATGCGTCGTGCGCTACCAAATACGGTTAATGGTGACTTTGTCAAACACAGAAAATGGACTAAGTACCTTTATTATGTGTGAAAATTTAGACATGTTTGTAGATTCACGCCAGCCGTTCTTCATGATGCTGTGCCCCACAGCTGCCCATTCGCCGTTTACTCCGGAACCTCAGTACAAACTAAACTTTACTGGAATGCGTGCCCCCCGAACACCGAACTATAATCAGCACGCCGATGATAAACATTGGCTTATGCGACAGCCTCCATTCAAGCTCAAACAATCTGTGCTTGATTACGTTGATAGCATTTTTAGGTTAGTCGTACTAGGAGTAAGGAATCGCCCAAATGTTTTCGTTGTGTATGTGATAACTGGTTCTCCTGGGTTGTAACTCGGCATCCCAATAAAAATTTAATCGTATTGTCGCAACCCGTGAATACCGACCAAAACTTAAGCTTTCGTGTTGGAATAATAACGTTTAATGCAAGAACTGTTGTGGCCTATCGCTCGTTTCGCTCGCGAAGTTTTTAAATGTACACTGTCGGAAGTTTGACGTTTGGACGCCAACCAAAGATGGGATTATACTAACAGATTTGATGGCTTCTTCATTTCGGGCTTATTTGTTAACTTCCTATTGGACATCCATAGAAAAAAGTCATTTGAGTGTCCCTGCAGTTGAAAAATTAGTTATGGGTAAGCTGTATTTAAGTTTATACTAATGTTTAAAAATTACATTGTGATTGTGAACGTAAGCCTCAGCAGGATTGAATAATTGGGTGCACTATGCAGCCAAACCCCGAGGTACTGTAAACAATTTCTATATACATAGTTAGGGTTGCGCTATGCTTTTGTTGACGTCCGGCGCCTTCCGTCCCCTGTCCGGCACCGTCCGTCACCGTGTGTCACTCGTCTGGCGCCGTCCGTCAGCATGTGTCACCCGTACGGCGCCGTCCGTGTCCGTCCGGTACCGTCCGCCACTGTACGTCACTGTGCGATATCGTACGTTAATTACGCACGTACGATACCGTAATGTGACGGAAGGTGACGCACGGTGACGGACGGTGAGGGACGGCACCGCACAAGTATAGCGCAACCGTTAGAGATAAAGTATTACACTTAGCGGTATCCCATTGTCATTTTAATCCATTTTATACTGTTTTGCTCAGAAGTCCCAGTCGCACTTCCAAATGTATTAATCTGGGTCGATCAACTCTATAATATTAAAGCTGGAATGTCCCACATACGTAATTTGGGCTCCATTTCAGAATGGAAAAAATACTCATATAGACATAAATAATTAGATTAACGCAGTTATATACGTATGCAGAATGAAAATTTTAAGGCTCCGAGTTGCACATGCGCGCAACGACATTGACTAGTACAACTTTAAGCTTTATCGATGTATTAATGTTAAACAAAACGAATTGTTACTTTTAAGAAACCGTTGGCGAACGTTGCAGTCCGTTGATGTAATGATTGAGCGTCTGTTTGAGTCGCTTAAGCGAAAAGGCCAATTAAATAACACAGTATTCATATATTCATCGGATAACGGATTTCATCTGGGTCAATTTTGTTTTCCATGGGACAAACGAATGCCGTACGAATTCGATATTAGAGTACCAATGGCAATATCAGGACATGGCATACCGCAAGGTGAGCTGTGTGTTTACGTTTTGTCAAAATCATGATTAAGGTATGGCTGCTTAATACGTACGAACTTTCTTTTCAATTGCTATATATAAAGCCTTCTTTTTCAAATTGTTATGGCTGAGAACTAACTACTACCATTTGAACTA
This sequence comes from Enoplolaimus lenunculus, assembly GCA_030248215.1. Lineage (NCBI taxonomy): Eukaryota > Metazoa > Nematoda > Enoplea > Enoplida > Thoracostomopsidae > Enoplolaimus > Enoplolaimus lenunculus. The sequence continues at coordinate 22,630 of JASANG010002624.1, forward strand.
ATGCGAACAGCAAATAAAAGTTGAAAGAATCTGTTAAGTTTATTAAAGCTCTTTGATAGGCCGACTTCAGACAAACGTGTGTGCAAAAATTTTGTTTCCAACCTAGTAGGGTGCAACTGGATGCTTGTTTTGTTGTGGAAACACGGAGAATTCCGTCAATTTTATCCTTAGTTGTATATCACTCTTGTAATCATTCGGTTTTCCAATATGTCCAAATATGTTTCATCTGTTCGACTTGAAATGAAAACAGCAAAATTCGTGTCCAATGTTGAATAAATTCAGTATATTCCCTGCTTTTTCATAAGATTTTGCAAAACTAGTCTAGTTGCGTATATGACTGAGATGTGTTGTATGCGTTTATACCCGGCAATCTACCGTGATATTATCTTTAAGGAGGTGGGCTGTTTTAGAAATTGAAGCTTTTTTACGTTATTTGTGCATAATAGAGTTTTTCCGGAGATACACCGTTTGCAGCTGTAAATATATTTTTAGGCAAAATCATGCTAGAACCAATTCAAAGTATCGATATTGGCCCGACAATTTTGGAACTCGCGGGTCTTAATGTGCCAGACCATTTTGATGGTCAGTCGTTTTTGAAACTATTCCAAAAGCGGAAATTTACCAACGCAACGCCTAAGCAATCACGTGACGAATCTGGATGGCATAAATATTTTCTCGTAGAATATTTTGCAATGAATCATGGTGGTATTCCGGCAAGTTGCGGGTACCCATTAGATCAAGGCTTGAGCGATTGTAATTTGCCAGAATGTATATGTCAGGACGCGTGGAATAACACGTACGCGTGCTTGCGGCATCTTGACCATATCAATAACGCAGATGAAATATATTGTGAGTTTAAAGACAGAGTTGGATTTGAGGAATATTATAACCTTACACAAGACCCGTATCAATTGATCAATCGTGCGTCGACGCTGAATCCCGCGCAAAAACGGCTACTTTCAAAACGACTTGCGTACTTTACGCATTGTCACGGTGTAACGTGTCGGAATTTGCCTCGTGGATCCTATCAAATTAGTAATTCAACAAAAATAAGAAAACAATTGAAACGGTCACATAATGTTATAACTCGAAGGAGGTCACGTATCCATCGCTACAAACGACAGACTGAGGGCTGTTAATGCATTGCAGTCCCGCTGCTTGGCACATGAAGGTCCCCTGCTTATTAGTAGAAGAGGTAGGAAGATGAAAAAAACGCGGCAAAATTTTTTGTTAATTCCTTTAAATGCTGTGGATAAATTTTGAGGCCAGGGTAGTTAATGTATTGTTACTACACTGTGCCCACGCTACTTTGCATTCGTCCGTAGTTGCGGTCATGTAATTATATTTCGTTTTATCGTATACATTTACTGCACTAAACAAAATCAGAATTCCTGTTTAATTCTTTGCATTGAAATTTATCTTTAGGTTGTTAACCGCAAACAGACGTACCATTGAGGTTAACAATAAAGTTTACTTTAAGCAATAAACCTAATAAAACTCTTGTTACTAGGTATAAGACTGGGTTATATATTTTGAAGCGGCGGAATAACTACCTGTAGAATTGCAGTTAGTCAGGCAAGCAGGAATAGATGGTGTCGGTGGTCAGTCTACACTGTAAAAATGGGGTCAAATTGATTCTCTCGGAAATAGGCTATTCCTGACTACACAAAATGAGTAAAATTTGACTGAGCTAGAGTCAAATTCGACTCACTGAGCGATTCAGTGAATCGAATTTGACTCTGGCAGAGTCGAATTTTGACTCAGTTTGTGTAGTCAGGAAAGGACTATTTCCGAGAGAGAGTCAATTTGACTCCCCATTTTTTGCAGTGTACACCCCTAGAGAGTTAGAGGGGCGTTACTGACTCCCCTAAAACTCCACCAAAACCAAAGGTTCCTGTTGCGGTTCATGTCATTTAATGCAAAGAATGCGATGCCTTCTTGCTCTCTTTGAACGCAAAAATGCCGAAACTACTCTGCATATCTTTGCGACTGTAGCTGCAATAGAAACTTATCGTAATTTTAGCATTAAATCCTAATACATTTTGGTTTATATTGCCAACTATTTTCAGATGAACATAGCGGCTTCAGTTGCGTTTGCAAACGGTGAAAATGTATGTACTAACTAGTATATGCTATACAGCTAATGCATGGTTCTGTTTTGTATATCTGAGTCAGAAAAATGCGAAACTTTGTTTCAAAGTCTTCGCGTGCCACCTGTTGTCCTAAAGTTTCTTGTTTTCAAATTTTGACCATACAGCACTCTGAACCGTTTACGATGAAAATAAACAATTTTATACTACTCGCATGCGTGCCATGCGTTCACACTGTGTTCCTACAAAACTGATGGCACTCCTTGACTGGTAATTTCCAA
>JASANG010002621.1:0-29505 GCA_030248215.1 Enoplolaimus lenunculus
TCCGGTCAACGAAAAACTATATAAGCATCAGTCATTACTTTAATCTTGTGTTATATATCAATGTCACAAATGCTAAACGACGCACCATCTTGCATACATTTTGTACTTGTTATTATGTCATCACTGAAAAGAGGTGACAATAACGCTATTTTAACCAGTATGGTGTACAAAAATGAACTTAATTTTTTTTCACATCAGTTGGTACAAAACTCAATAATCGACAGCAATTGGACAGACATTCGACCAACAAACAGCGTCAACGATTCGAGTTCTATTAACTTTTACATTGCCGGGAGCGAAGAAGAATTTCTCGATCCGATATTTTATTTAAAAGTAACTGCTCGTATTATAGCGGGAAATGGAAAACTACTATCCGCAGATTCCGAAGTTGCCACTGTAAATTTGTTCGGTCATGCAATGTTTAAACGGATCGACATTAAACTGCAAGACAAAATAATATCAACCGCGTCAGACAACTACCCGTACCGTGCGTACATTGAACGATTGCTAAACTTTGTAGGAGATCAAAGCGGAATCAACTAGCTGCAGAAGGTTACTATAAAGATACAGCTGGAAGCGTCGACTCAATGAATTCTCAACAAAACACGGGCTACGAACGACGGCGTATAATGGTAGGGGGAAGTCGCAAGTTTGTAGCATACATCAGACTATCCACCGATTTAGCAACTCAACCACGCCTATTGATCAACGGTGTCGACTTGAGCATTTCGCTACATCAAACACCGAATACATTTCGACTCATGTTTGCAACAGCGAACCCTGAACAGATCATCGACATGCTTGACGTTACACTATTTGTTCGTCGTGTACGACTTGCGCCCCAAATTGCGACGACAATTGCCCGCCAGCTTAGAACGGAGCCCGCAAAATGTCCAAATTCGCGCGTAGTTGTCAAAGAATTTCAAATATCTGCTGGGCGCACTCTAATTAATCGCGAAAACATATCGCGTGGACCGCTGCCACGTTTAGTAATTGTTGGAATGGTCGAGAGCGATGCGTTGACTGGTTCAAGTTTAAAATCGCCCTTTAATTTTGTTTCAAAGTGCGCCAGATTCATTTGCCTATATCGAGAAAGTGAGATGGTTCCTGCAGTTCCGTTTATCCCGCGTTGGGACGATAACGATGCAGTGCCGGAATATTTGAGCCTACTTACTGTGGCGGGAAACTTTGGTACAGATTTCGACAATGGAATTTCTTATGCTGAATATTTGCGTGGTGGCTACGTTTTGTATGGATTCGACCTGACACCGGACGAATAGTGTTCTCTAATGCACGAGCAGTTCAAAGGCAAGGTGATCTTACTCTGAAAATGCAGTTTGACATTAGAGATATTGATCAATCTTGCACCATAATTGTCTACTTGGTGTACGATAATTGTATATATCGACAATAAAAGTAACGTATTGACTGATTATGTGTAAATTTTGTGTGTTTGTTTTATGGATACTTTGCAACTACTTGATGCAATAAATTGTGACACTTTTACGTCAAAGCATTGTTTGGGAGTTTTTGCCTCCGATCAACTACCAGTTACGGCAGGAGTTCAACGCTTTCCAAGTTTTCTAATTGTAAACACAGATAACTCTAGCAAACCAGGATCGCACTGGCTGTTACTCTGGTTTCACGATAAAGCGACAGCTGCATATTTTGATTCGTTTGGTTTGACTCTAAAAGCGTACAATTTGCACATTGAAACGTTTTTTTTTCTAAGCAATTTAACAACCGCTATTTCAGTATAAATAGGGCGCAGTTGCAATCGCTAAACACGGACACATGCGGGCATTGGTGCTTGTTTGTTGCGTACAGCTTTTCAAGACGCATCTATAACTGCTTAACCGTGTTTTCCGCGCACACTCGAACAATAAACGATTGTGAAGTAAATCGATTTGTGGTTAAACGGTTTCGGTTAACCATTAGCAAGCGAAACACCAACATTCCGTGTTGCGACATTGTTCAAACCTGTTGCACAGGTACATCGATTTGTTGGTCGGTGCAACAATGGAACACACTGCAAGCATAGTTCAATTTGATGAGCGACTCAAATTTCCATGCTCGATTATTGTCACCGATGTCTCGGGAAGCGGCAAAACAGAATTTGTGCTCAAACTTTTAAAACAAAAAAACGAATGGTTTACAAAACGTGTCGACATTGTTTTACTGTGTTATGGACTGCATCAAGATGCTTACTTAAAACATTGTAACGACGACTACGGCTCAGCGTTTACAATAGTTGAAGGTTGTCAAGAACAGTGGCTCAGAGATCATGGCATGATGCATCCAAACAGAAATACAATTTTAATATTGGATGATTTGCATAGTGAGCTTGCAAACAATCCACTTCTTGGAAAATTGTTTTGCAAGTTTAGTCACCATCTTAACACAGCTGTCATTTTCGTCACTCAAAACATGTACCATCGCGGCTCACAAACGCACGACGTAATATCCAACGCACATTATATTGTATGCTTAGCACAACCTCGCGACAAGACCGGAATAAGCGTTGTAGCGCGACAAATGTACCCAGGACACAGTAACTTTCTCATGTCAGCTTACGATCAGGCAACATTCACACGATGGGGTTACTTGTTCATCAACGCTCGCCCTGACGCGCCAGAATTTTTGCGATTACGAACTGGAATTTTTCCCGACGAAGTTAGTTATGTTTTTGTTAAAACATCGTAACGCGCTGAATAGTAGTTGTGAGTGATGACGACTGCGAAAACTATATATACAAACCTAAATCTGTTGTTTTTGGCAAAAAGCTATGCTTTAATTGCGTTTGTGTTATACATATATTGTTTTATAATGAAAAGATTGAAACGAAATAAACATTATCTGCATGTTTTATGCTACGGTGCCCCGAAAGTTAGAAAAGCAATTATTAATTGTTCAAAACGCGATTTAATACTGGCAATTGGAGAGTGCTTCTATAACATTCTTTGCGGCAATTTAATTCTTCGTCAAACTGAGAAAAAGCGTCTAAGACGCTTTAGTAAAATTTGCCGTAAAATTGTTCAGCCGACTACTTCGATAGCAGAAAAGAAGCGATTAGTGCTACAGAAGGGTGGATCAATTTTGCCACTAATTTTGAAACCGGTACTTGTTGCACTACCATGGCTGCTAAAAGGATGACTTTGCTGCCAGCGGAATTTCTAGAAAACGTACAACGTCAGCGACGTATTGAAATGGCGACAGATACAAATGTACGGCTTTCGCTTGACAAAAATGGAACAAATACTAGCGGACACTCAATTGCCAATACACACCAAAATAGAGCTGTATAATCACGTGTTGCAAAAATATCTACATTTGCAAACTGTCGCAAAACAACAAAGTGCAAACCCAGGCGTGCAGCAATCGTTTAACTTGAACAGTAATGCGCAACAATGTAACTCATACGCAAATTCAACAACTGCTGGCAGCGAATTTAATTTTCTTGCACTAGTTCCAAAACGATATCGTGATCGCGCCTTAGCACTGGTAAAGTTAATTCAAGAAATTGGCTCACCAAGGGAATCATGGTCCGCAAGCGCTATTGTTTCTGTCGAGGGAAAACCTATAATTGGCTCACACATTGCTGATCTGGTGGCTCACACAATGAAACCGAAGCAACCAAGACATAAGCCGGTAGGATATGATAAGTTCATAGAAGCGATTTCAAAGCTTCCAATTGCAACCTCGTGGGTACCTAGCGTTAAGTTACGCCAGCGTTTGGAAAACTTACGAAAAAGTGGCAATGTACAACCGGGAAGCTTAAGCATGGTGTCAGACAACAGTTATTATAGTAACAACAGTGAATTGGTTTCCAGTGACGAAGCTGAAAATAATGAAGTTACTCCAAAAATTGACATGTTAAAACAATGGAAATCTCTGCCTGTGCAGTTTTTTATGTATAACTCGTTGTTTAAACTTTTATGTATTTATTTGTATTGTGTACTACTATATTTTTATAATAAAAGAGTTAGTATAAATATCGCGTGCGCAAACAATTTTTGCCGCTTTTAATGTCATAAAGATGGAAATACGTCGGGTTGACGCTCCGTTATCAGGCTATCTAAAACGGTACACTATTATTAGTAACGAACTGTATCAAGATCTGACTGTGTATTTTGCAAATGCAAAAGCGGAAATAGAAACGTTGTGTCGTCAACTACTAGAGCAAGTAACAACATTTAAATTGCATGTTCGAACTAGAATTCGATTTGTTAAAGCAACTGATCATGAAACTGTTGCCGATGCGTATATGAGCAATAGACAACGAATATTTCTGCAATCCAGTAATATCACTCACGCAGTTGAATCTGTTGCAGCAGAAATCTCAGCCAAAGTTGAAGATTTTTGTAGCAACGGATCAAACTGGATAATCGAGCGCATTGTGGCAACCGATCTACACGTCGCCCGCTACCAGCCAGTTTCTGGATCCACGTATATGCCCCTGCCAGTACGCTTGAAGAACAAAAAGTGCATAGTAAATGTTCAAAACGACGACTATCGCTGTTTTCAGTGGGCCGTGTTGTCTGCGTTACACCCTACTGAGCGTAACGCGAGCAGAGTTGGTAAATATCGCGATTTGGTCAATGAGTGCAATTTTGAGGAATACAATTACCCGTTTGCATTGCATGATCTGCCTGATTTTGAAAGGTGCAACAACTTGTGTATTTTTGTATACGGCTATGATGAAACTGACGGTATTTTTCCGCTGTACACGTCAACACGCGAACAATGGCATCGACAACCGATAACGCTGCTCATGTTTCAAAACTCGGACAAAACAAACAGTCACTATTGTTGGATTAAACGGTTCGATGCGTTACTTTACAATCAACGCAAGCATCGCTGCCGAAAATATTTCTGCTTACGATGCTTGTTTCCTTTCTACTCTCCGGAACGCCTTTGGTGCCATCAGCGGCGTTGCCAGACGAACGCCGGAAGCAAAGTCGAGATGCCACTTGAAAACGAAAAGCTGCTAACTTTTACGCAGTTGTCGAAAATGTTGCGGCAACCGTGTGTATTCTACGCTGATTTCGAATGCGTTCTACGACCATTGCAAACATGTGCTCCTAGCTGTTCGACTTCGTACAGCCTGAATTTGTCAGAGCACGTTCCGTGTGGGTTTGGTGCAGTTCAAATAGTCCAGTGTTGCGATCAATCTACAACAAGAACGACTGGACTGCCAGTTGTATCGCGCAGCGAAAATGCAGTATTGGAATTTTTGCGTTTCATAGTTGATGCAGCGATAGACTATCAGCGCAAAGTCGTGTCTCAACGGAAACCTGTGGCAACTTTATCGTCACATGAATGGAACCGCTACTTTAGTCACCCCAGTTGTACAATTTGCCGCAAAGAATTTTCGTCTTGTCAGCTTTGTGCTGCAAATTCGAACCGGCGAACGTGGTGCAAAGAATGCCGCAGCAAAATTGCTCGAGATCACTGTAAAGTGTGTGGTCGGTTTCGGGGTCCAACGCATCTACGATGCAATATTGAATTTCAACTTAGCAAAGATGTATGCGTTTTCGTCCACAACCTTGAAAATTACGACTCCCATTTAATCATGCAAAGTATCGCAGAAGTTGCAGTTGCTCAAAACTTTCAGCTCGAGTGTGTCGCGAAAACAATCGAAAAATATATTATGTTTGCAATTGTTGTTCCACCAAACGACGACTACGATCTGCAATACAAGTGGCGCATCAAATTTCTCGATACATTTCAGTTTCTACCCAGTTCACTCGATAGCTTAGTGGAAAATTTAAAGAGCGGCGGGAACGCACAACAACATCCGTTCGCCACCGTTCAACATTTCTTCCCTTCGGAAAGCGATAACGAACTGTTGCTGCGAAAAGGCGTTTACCCGTACGAATACGTTGACAGTTTTGAAAAATTCTCGGAACTGCAACTGCCACCAATTGAACAATTTTACAGCGGCATTCAACTGTGTAGCATATCTGAAAAAAATTACAATCACGCGCTTACAGTTTGGCATCATTTCAACTGCTACAACTTGGGCGATTACCACGATTTGTACTTGCTGTGTGATGTGCTGCTTTTATGCGATGTGTTCGAAAACTTTCGCTCATTTTCAGTACAGCACTACCAGCTAGATCCTGCACACTACATGACTTTGCCTTCCCTAGGTTGGGCTGCTTGCTTGCGTCGCTCATCGTGTCAGCTCGAACTGCTTACCGATCCAGACATGTATACATTTTTTGAAGCTGGTATACGCGGCGGTGTATCGTGTATTATGCAAAGATTTGCGTACGAAAACGATCCCGAACTCGATGGTTTTGATCCCGCACTGCCTACAACGTATATCGTTAGCCTTGACGCGAACAATCTCTACGGCTACTGTATGAGCCAAAAGATGCCAGTTGCTCAATTCGAATGGTTAGACGACGATGAACTACAAAACTTTAATGTATTCGACGTTTCCGACGACTCTGACAAAGGCTATATATTGGAGGTGGACTTGGATTATCCTGAGCACTTACATGACAGCCACAATGAGTACCCGCTTGCTCCAGAAAAAATTGTCATAACAGATCGCATGCTGTCACGATACAGTGCCGACCTCAAGCGCAATTTAAATATCAAGTCTGTAAAGCAAGACAAACTTGTTCCAACTCTGTTAAACAAGCGCAACTATGTTGTACACTATCGTAATTTGAAGTTGTACGTGAGTCTTGGCTTGAAACTGATCCAAATTAACCGGGCGATTAGGTTTAATCAAGCTGCGTGGATGAAACCTTACATCGAGTTTATTACTGAGCAGCGTAAAGTTGCTAAGAGCAATTTTCAAAAAGATCTATTCAAATTGCTCAATAATTCAGTGTTTGGGAAAAGCATGGAAAATGTGCGAAATTATGTAGATGTTAAACTTGTCACAGATGCCGACAAGTTTCGCAAACTTTCCGCAAGTTCACGTTTTGATCGGTGTGAAGTGTTTAACGAAAATTTAATTGCAGTAATGTTCAATCGTGTGACAATTTGCTTAAACAAACCAATTTATGTTGGTTTCAGCGTGCTCGAATTATCCAAGCACCTGATGTATGACTTTCATTACAACGCATTTTGTCATATTTTTCCGCACCACCAACTTTTATACACAGACACTGATTCGTTAACGTATGTAATTGAAACTCAAAATCTGCAATCGACACTCAAGCAGCACGGATCGCTGTTTGACTTTAGCGATTATCCCGCCAACAACGAACTGTACGATGCGACAAACAAAAAGGTGATGGGCAAGTTTAAGGACGAAACAAACGGGACGCCAATACGAGAATTTGTCGGTTTGCGATCGAAGATGTACAGTATCTTATGCGACGGGCATTCAAAAAGAGAGCCAAAGGAATCAGTAAACCAGTTGTAAAACGCCGAATAGCGCACGAGGACTATTTAGAAACTTTACAAAACGGATCTATGTACCGCCACACAATGGTTGCAATTCGAAGTGAGCGGCACAAAGTATTTACAGTGCAACAATCGAAAATTAGCCTCAGTGCGTTTGACGACAAACGATTTATTTTGGAAGGCGGTATTGAAACTCTAGCTCACGGGCACAAATCGATTTTAAATAATTATTAAAAATTGATTTTGTACGCTGTTTTATTTTGTTACTGTATTTTTAAAAATATATTGTTGTTAAAACTAGCCATTTCAAATTTCGTTTCATGCAAGGTTTGCGTGCGTTGCAAACGCAATTGTTGAGCGGGGGACGTTTTAAGTCGTGAACCCCAAACACGACGAGCCTGAAGCTCTTAACTTTCAACAAAACACCCGCTTGCGTTTGCACGGATGCTAAACTCCATTTTTTCAACTACTGTATATTTTCAGCACACAGTTTTTTAAATTAATTTACAATAATTCATTTGTATTACAGTTGAATTTATACTTGAACGTTTTGTTTGAGCAACTGAGCTGTTTTTAATTGAGTTGCATAACGCTTTATTTTAGCAACTGAGTTATCTCACTGTTTTTAAAATTGGCTCGCGTCAATGGATCAAGCTATGCTAATTTTGATTATATGCCGAGCTTCTTTCCTCCAACGTTTTGTTTTAGTAACAAGTTAGTTTATTTTACTGTTTTAGCAGCTAAGTTATTTTTACTTTTTAAGATTGTGTTGCGGTCCGCAACGAGTTGATATGTTTCAGATTAAGGGTCGACCTTCTTTGTGCCTCAAACGCAATTGTTGAGCGGGCGACGTATTAAGTCGTGAACCCCAAACACGACGAGCTCAAAGCTCTTAACTGTGCTCAACAAAACAATGCGCTTAAGCTTTCATGCATTACTTACCTCCATTTTTTTACTACTGCATTTACATCTTACGCCCGCACTGTTTTGTTTTCTTAAATTTAAATTTTCTCTGATGCTTTTGTGATTTCGCAATGTTGTACAAATTGGCCTCTTAACTCACCTATTATTCATCTAAGCTAACTCATAAGCAATTGCGTTCATCTAATATCTATTATGCTATTTACACTATTCGCTTACGCTCATTTTCAGCACTGCGCTCATATTTCAAGAAACCCAGGCACAATGGCAAATCTTTACCGTGACTGACGTTTATATACCGTGTCGCTAGTCAAAACAATTGAAAAAACCCTGGCAATTTTGTATATAAAGCTGGAATTTCAGGAGTTTGTTTCACTTATCTAAAGTTTCGCAAATAAATATATTCCTTTGAAAATGACAAAACTGTTAATAAATACAAGTGCTTAATTTTCAGTTAAGGTTGTTTAACTTGCGCCAGAAATTATAGGATACAGTAAATTTCAAATTTATAAACTTATTTTAAAGTCCGATCTACGGCAGTTTTCTTTTGAACAGCGGAGTGTACGTTTGCAGTACGTGATGTAATGTTTTGCAAACTTTAAGTTGCACATTTTAGAGTTACAACTAAGCAAACTGCAGAATGTGTTACATTGAGACAATGCTGAAAAATTTGTGATTGCAGCGCATGTAAGTGCAAAGTCACATCGTAGCTGCTGTTTGTTATTTTCTGCACAATGACTGTAATCGTAGCGATTTACAGTATTTAATCGTTTTTTACATACGTGTAAAATTTTTTGAAAGGCACAGAGAAAAAGCATGCAACTATTTCATGCTGCAAGCATAATCCGCTTTGTGTGATTTACACTTTTGAAATACAAACTCTATACATTGTGCAAATCGCTTTTGCTAGCAGCTTGCAGTTACAGCAGTTACCAATAAATAATACATTTCCTGATGCATGCTCTCTTTAACACAACTTTAAACATTGCGTGTAAAAAAAGCACACTACGGTGCAGAACAATTATGCAACTATTTTTATTGCTGAAATCATTTTTCAGTGAGCTGAGTAATTTGTAACAATTTTAAGTTTCAAACCTTACGAATGTGCAGTTGCAATTCTTTAAAGAACTTATGTATGTACGCAAGAGATTATTATTGAAATTTTTATGCGAGCTTTGCAAGCATCGGTGTCCATGCTACGAATTGATCACCAGTGATATACCACAAAACATAAAATTCACAAGCTGAAACTTACATACGCTTGAATATTAGCTAGATTTATTATTGCAACGGTATGTATTTCAAAACACAGCAGCACAGGAGCTATTGTTTTAAATACGTACACATCGTACACAGTGTAATGAGCCTTCTTAAACAAGTTGTTTATGAAGCTCGAGAGAGAATAGTATGTTCTGAAACGTTAAACTGCAACAGTTCGGAAGTTAGTCCACAAATTCATTGTTTTGATAGCTTTTAAATTGTGCATTTTTGCTCCAAGAACACTTGTTAGTTTTTAAAAAGCACAAGTTGGCATTGTTCTAACTATGGCTTTTTTCAACTATGACTCACCACAAAGGAATTTGACATTTAAGTGAGCCAGAACCCCCATTTTTCTACTACTTGCTAAATAATGAGTTCTCGGAAATAGTATAGTTATGCTCAAAACACACGACTCACTTTAAGTAATCAGCCCAGCCTAATTTCTAACCTTTAGGCCAGGAAATTCAAAAAAATCAAATATTTCAAGCACCACCAATATACACTTGTCGATAATTACCAGTTCCGACTTAGGGTAAAAATATGCGAAGTAATCTTTGCACAGAAAAATCAAAATTGCGTAACTCTTACCAGAAAATAAATCAAGTAATCTAATAACTACGGCTTCCTTACGGAGCAAAGTCGTAGATGCGTTGCAGTTTGCTATAAATCGCCAAGTAAGTACCTAAGCTTGCTACAATTGTCACACCAGCAAATTTTTACCACAAAGTTTAACTTAAGTAGGCAGAAAATTTCACGCCAACTACGGGCTCAAAAATACTCAAAATATCCTCTCCGCGCACTAATCACCAGGTATCCCACGACACAACTTTACGCGCAACCGTAAATTTTATATAAACACAGGCACCGTAAGTTCAAAATAATTCGTATAAATCGCCGGTACTAATCCTTCGATAAGAAATTGGGCAGCGGTTCGCTCCCTTACAACTCTGAGCCCCCGAACCCACTTGTTCTGCGCTTATATATTCGTAAACCGAAAGGTTAATTGAGTTCTAGAAATTTTATGATAAAATTTTTTAAAAAATTTTCAAAAATGTTGAAAAACCACTAAATTTAACTCAAATAAGCTTTCCTTAAAAATTTCGAACTTAAGATTTTGCTAATATCTAACAAAAAGCTGTTTTGTCTTAAAAATTTAGTTTTTAGATTAAAATTTAAACTTTTAAAACAGCTCAAAAATGTAAAGTATGTTGTTTTGACCCAAGTAGTTTATTTTAAAAACAGAATTGATCTTTCAAATCGTATAAAATGTAAGAAAAATCCACTATTTTGACGAAAATTCGTAATTTTCAAAACAAAATTTTAGTTAAAATTTACAAAAATTTTCCTAAAAACAAAGTTTTGACCAGAATCTATAAATTTCAAAACAAATTTTATTTTTTTAAATTAAAATTTTAAAATATTTCTAATATTTTATCTTTAACATAAAATGTGCAATCATTTTAGTTCTAGGAATTGAATCTACCAACATTTCCAAAATGGGGAGCCAGTTTTGGATATATAACCAACAAACCGAACAATTTTTGAGATGTTACAGTTAAGAACATTATAACGCAAAGGAAGCTTTTTCTACGCCTGCATCATACATGATCTGCAAACAACTTGATCCCTCCATTTATTTAACATCGGGCAATCGTTTCATAATTAACAGTGTGGTACAACACAAAATTCAATTGCGACTGCCGATTAGACTGTACACATCTTCCACAAACCACACATTTCTTATTTCCTACGCCTATGTCTCTATTACATTACGGAAAAAACGCCGTCTGGCCGTAATCAAAAGTTTCTGATTAATACACCGCTATACACACGTCCTCAATACCACAAGCCTCACTTTTTTTTCATCCAATGATATTCAAATTCAAAAACTCAATGCACTACCTCATGACACATTTATATAGTGTAAAACAATAAAGCGACGTGCAACTTGTTTATGATATATGAACTGCAATGCAAAACTCTATGTAAACCGGCATGCTTGCATTTTGGTGAAGGAAGGGAGCTAAAAAATAATAGTAAAATCGAACCGGGAGTGAAATTAGCCGCAAAAAATTAAAATTGCTAATGCAGTTGAAAAATATTGACAAAAACATTCTCGGGGGGGGGGGTACAAATAAATATTCACACCCCTTGTTCCGTAATCCTGGCCCCCATGCTACACTCTCCACACTTTATTCTAAACGAGCTCCTGCGAGTTAACCTTCCATCATTTAGTCCTTTACCTCCTGAAACATGAAATATTAATAATGTTGATACATATATACTTACCACAGCTAATGAATGCATCAAATAAATGCTCCGAGGCGCTTCGCCAATGTTTGCCATTCGTTCGATAGTTATCGTTAACCACTCAACCATTCAGATGTAGAGTTAAACTGAACTTCCTAAAATAAGAATTCCTAAAAATACACCAATAATAATATTAAATTATAGACAAAATTTAGCTTTGAATTTCAGAAATTGGTGGCTTCCTTACGGAAACCAACGTTTTTGAAAAATAACATAACACTGTTTATACACCGAATCCAAGTATATACTAACTCACCAGCTGTTCGCTAAAAATGCCTAAAATACATCGATAATTACACAACATAGTATTTAAACAGTACATAAAGAATCATGTTAGATAAGTAAAGAAATATATTGGCTGCATTACGGCTAAGGCAATTAGATTATCAAAACTAATTTTCCATAAAATAGCTAATGGCTTAAACTAACAATATTTTTAACTTTGATTTTTTTCTTTTATTTTTTTTGTTTTTTACAGTTGTACATACTCGTATTAAAACTCACGCTAGGTAAGCTAAACTTACTATGTCTATACATTCCAACACTTTTTAAGACTTGCTAGAATAAAATTACAAGATCACCGCTGAAATAATATCAAATGTATATGATTAACACTAAAGCGATATATACAGCATTGGTAACATTTGACAAAATTATGGCATCCTTGCAGACATAAATGTTTTCGTAATAACTAATAACATTGCATTTTCACAAAGCTAATCGACGTATTCAAAAAGTGTTCGAACAGAATGACTAAAATACCATCTACAAAAGTGCAACATTAATTACTCTCTGTACATAGAGGCACATTGAGTAAATAGTAAGTAAACAAATTGACACCCTTACGGGTTCAAGTACCAGATATGAGAAAAAAAATATAAAGTATTTTTATTTATTTTTATTTATTTATTTTTTAATCTTACACCCAAAGATATTTTTTAATTTATATTTTTTGGTTTATTTTTATTTTGCATATAATTTACAAATATGTACATAGTTGCTTTACACCACGTAATCCAGGATAGATACTTGCAGTCACTACAAGTTGATAAGCTTTCTAATTACACTAATCGGAACAATTAACCCAGACGCAATAAAAATTCCTCACCATGCTGTTATTGTTCGCCACATATCTTTGCCGCATCAACCATTGACCGTGTCACATAAGCTGCTGCTCCGGTGATAGTTAAAACAGGTATTTTCAAATATAAAAACATCTAGTTCATAACATGAAATATAAGTTAAAGAATGTATGGCTCCCTTGCGGGTAAATGCTACAACTGAACTCAATATTGAAACAAGATAAAATATTTTGCATATTAGTACCAAAATAGACTCATTGCAGATTTATGCACGAGTGATTAGTAATTGTTCTGTCAACTTAGAAAGCCGTCTGTGCGCACGTCATTGTTTGAAACACTAATATTGTAGTATATGGAAATAGGCAACTCTATGATTTCCTTACTTACTCGTTAATTGAATTGTATGGCTCCCGTATGGGTAAAACGCCTATAGTGTTTAAATGGCTAAGCTAGTTCAACCATTGGCAAAACCTGTGTTGTTATTTTTATTATTAAACTCAAAGTGAAGTCATCCTACGAATAACATGGTAACACTGTGATTAGTGACTAACATTAACGAAGCACTATTCAACATAGCAGTACACAATGTTAAAAACAATCGGTCGCGAAATTAAAGGTGCTCGTGGTGTTAGTTTTTTTCTAGAAACAAGTTTTATGTTACTTAAATCTACCCGCAAACGCATTAGCATACGACCCATTTCATTTCTTCCTGGCCAGCTAGCTGGACACAAGAACTGTGGATCAAATTTAGTTGCTCCAGTTCTCCAAAATAAATCATATTTATTAGTTTCTGCTATAAGACAAGTTCCTGTATCAACCAATGCATCTCTAAGCGTAGGGTGTTGAGAAAACTTCGCATACACCGCTTTTTCCATAACACGGAGCTTGTCTTTTTTCCAGGCTGCAATAAATCGCCTACCTACAAAAGCTTTTAACATTAATTTTTGTTCAATGGCCATCAGTCGTTTTGCTTGTTTAGGATCACTAGTCTTCAATATTTCTTTGGCTAACTGCAACCTACCAAGTTCTTTGGCTTTAGTGTATTGGTAGAAATGCTCCACTGATGCATAACCTTGGCCATCAATTACAATCGGAACTAAATATATGTTTGAAAACACGTGAGATGATCCGATAAACGGGACTATAATCATGTTATTTGTGCTTAGTCTACGAGGAAGCCAGCTTTGATGGTGAATCCACACAGCCAAATCCTACCGCCACCCCCAGTGAAGTTTATTGCAGTTAATGTAATTAAGCAACAGTTGAGATTAGAGCAGCTGTTGAAATGTCCAGAATATAGGCACACGAAGCGTAATTATTATGCGATGACTAATGTTATGTTAGGGATATATAGACAGTAATATAGTTTATCGTGACGCTGGTAATGGATTAGGTAAATCAATCCGCATATGTATGAACCGTTTTACTGCCGGAGTCATAGGCTCAATCCAGGCGTTCGCTTCGCTACACTCTCTAATAGACTCACGGACCAGAGGCTGATCAAGGAAGTGCAACGTGTTGCATACAAAGAAATTCGCTTTTCAGGCCCGCGTAATAGTAACGTTCACTCGCCGATACACAGATAGGAAGCCTAGCGGGTGCGGCTGACCCGCTGCGTCTAATGATGGGAGTGATCGGACGAGAGAAATGATCATTTAAACTTTTAAAATAGCCCAAAAATGTAAAGTATGTTGTTTTGACCCAAGTAATTTCTTTTAAAAACAAAATTGATCTTTCAAATCGCATAAAAAGTAACCAGAATCTATAAATTGCGAAACAAATTTTATTTTTTAAATTAAAATTTTGAAATATTTAATATTTTGTCTTTAACATGAAATTTGCAATCATTTTAGTTCTAGGAATTAAATCTACCAACATATCCAAAATGGGGAGCCAGTTTTGGATATATAACCAACAAACGGAAAATTTTTTTGAGATGTTACAGTTAAGAACATTATAACGCAAAGGAAGTATTTTCTACGCCTGCATCATACATGATCTGCAAACAACTTGATCCCTCCATTTATTTAACATCGGGCAATCGTTTCATAATTAACAGTGTGGTACAACACAAAATTCAATTGAGACTGCCGATTAGACTGTACACATCTTCCACAAACCACACATTTCTTATTTCCTACGCCTATGTCTCTATTACATTACGGAAAAAACGCCGTCTGGCCGTAATCAAAAGTTTCTGATTAATACACCGCTATACACACGTCCTCAATACCACAAGCCTCACTTTTTTTCATTTAATGATATTCAAATTCAAAAACTCAATGCACTACCTCATGACACATTTATATAGTGTAAAACAATAAAGCGACGTGCAACTTGTTTATGATATATGAACTGCAATGCAAAACTCTATGTAAACCGGCATGCTTGCATTTTGGTGAAGGAAGGGAGCTAAAAATAATAGTAAAATCGAACCGGGAGTGAAATTAGCCGCAACAAAATTAACATTGCTAATGCAGTTGAAAAATATTGACAAAAACATTCTCAGGGGGGTACAAATAAAAATTCACACCCCTTGTTCCGTAATCCTGGCCCCCATGCTACAAAGCGTTGCGTTTTATAGCTGGAATTCACTACACCAGTCAGAGAGGTCGAAATCTTTAAACATGTGTTCACAGTTTCTAAGTTATACAATAAAAAGAACACATTTGCGGCGATTAGAATACCACGAATTTTAATATTTTGTACAAATTGCATCACGTCCCCAAAAAATTAGGTGGGGCAAAGCAAAAATAACAACGTGAGCAGGGAGTATTCATAGCACAGAATGTATATATCAAATTAGATAATCTTGTAAGATAACGATAACGCACTTTATGTGTAAACTCTCTACTTTCAGTTATTTGTTTAAGAGAAATTTTTTACTCATCTAGTGGAGTTTATAGTACTACTGAGCAAAGTAGAGTTTGTGAGCGACTTGACAAGTTCGTCTAAACAATGCAACTAAAACTAAGTATTGTGTAGTTGTTTTAAACTTAAACGCAAAAAATTCAACCACACTTGTTTTTTACAAAACAATCAAGATAAAATTCGCTGAAGTTTAACATAAAAGTGATCTTTGGCTCGTGGAACGTCAATTTTTGACCGTGAAAGATTTGACAGCAGTGTGGCGTTGGTATTGTGTTTTATATCAAAGTTAAATACACTCGAAAACGTATATTAGATGATTTTGTGAAATGTATATATGACGGCTTTTTCAAAATTTAAAATTTTTTCAAATCACAACAGAGCTAAAAGAAAAGTACTCCTGCGCCATCAAAGATGACTATGGTTGCGGTTACGTTTTTTTATGTGACGCTAGAGAAATTATTTCTGTTAACTCTTAGTTATGTATTTAACTCGAAAATAGTTTTTCGTTTTTCAAGTTCGACAAACAATCCTTCCACAACGATCCAAGCGGCACAAAACAGTTTACAAGTCTCATCTCGAGCGATTCTACTCAGAGTAGCAAGAAGTTGAGCCCCAATTGTTTTACCCTGTAAGTTACATGCTCGCCGAACGCTGCCGTTCTCCCAATGAAATTTTGCTTCATGTGTATGGGCTTTAATTAAATGTTTGTAAGCAATAGCAAGCTCATGTGTTAAGATTATTTTTCAAACATTTCTAACCTCTGGCATGACGTTTGCCATTGTGGCTAAGTTAAATTTCATCATATTTCTTCATTGATGTCAAAACAGTTTTTGACCGGGTAGGAAGAGAAGTGTGCTAGAGCAGTTTAGTTCGGCTGAGAGCAACTTTGAGCTTAGAGTCTGTTGTCTTTGGTAGTAAAGCATTAGCAGTAATATTGCATCTTACGGGAGGGCATTTCAAATTTAAGCTCTAGAATTTTCTAAACTAATATTAACCCTACTCGACATATTTATTTTAGATGTATTTCCAACAAACAGTGTGACAATTCCTATAGTTGTTTACGTGGTAATCGAAAAACAGTTTAAAATATTTTTTACTAGACTATTTTCAAATTTTTGCAATGCATCAGTATATTTTTATTGTAAACAACACTGTATTTCATTGATACTGTTGCTATATTTTGCACTATGAGTTCATGTTATCGAAACTTTTGAGTCAAAAATTAACTAAATTGTAGGGAAGGTTTCTGCATTTTATAATTATTCTACTAAAGCTTTCGAAATTTGGCACCCAGAAACGGGAAAATGACTTTTATGGTTCTTTGTATTTCCTGGACTGCTGCCAGTTCCATATCTGCTCTTGCAACTAAACTATCAGCAGCTTCTTTATTAATGTTTTAATATTTTGTATGGTAACTACTGTAGTGACCCGAATAAGAGGAGGGACTGATATTATTTGGCATCTCCAGAGAATACCCCCCTTCGGTTACGGACTGTTAGTTATTTTTAGCCCACGCTCCGCCATTCTTCGTTACCGATATATATCCGCTACTACAGCTATCCGTTGAATTAAACTTTTATTTGTCTTGTGTCGGTAGCTTGAGCGATAATGCAAGGTTATACTTAGGAATGTACTATCAAAGCACGCTTTAAAGTTTCGAACTCAAATTATTTGGTCCTGGAGTCATTTATGCTCTACAGTTAGGGATAATTGACATTTATGGATTCTAAATAGGGTTTAGGGACTCTATCTGCTTACGGACTCTTATTAGGGATACGGTCTCCTAATGATTGGGACCCAAAATGGGGACCCCTTTTTACCCCCCCCCCCATCTTATACGGGTCACTACAGTAGGCGAGCCAGTAACCTAGAGGTACAAGCACAATTACAATTAACACCCTTCGTTTAGCGCTGTCGATAAATTGTCTGACCAAGGGTTGTTGGTTCTTTTACCTTGTTTATAAAATTTCGCTTCTTTGTTCTGAAAATCAATCCAGTAAAGCTTCTACTTAAGAGATGTGATTACGGATGCTCTTACTATTTTGGATTTACTTGGATTGATTAATAACATACTGGATACACGAAACTTGACCAAATGTGAACATCGTCAAATATTTTAAAATAATTAAAATTCAATTTCAAATTTAACATCATGGGGTCAAACAAGCGCCGTCCTGAAAGTCTGGACGAACTTATCGATGTAATCCGGCCGTTTGGACGATGGCAAATGATGCTGATGATCCCAATATCTATTGTGATGTTTTTTCAAGCCGCTCTTGATTTGAGTAATGTTTTTTACTCGTATGCGCCCACGCATTACTGTAAGATTGAAGCAGTTGAGTCAATGCCGTTGCTAAACTATGAAGATATCAAGAACGTCAGGTACGTGCGGGCAAGCGACGAAAATTAAAATTATTTCAAAGCTCTTTTTATGAGAACATTGGGCATTACCGGGCTTGGTAAAGCAATCTTGGTTCTGTCGACAGCTCAAAAACTGATTTTGAAAAAATTGATAATGAATTCGATCAATATTATACAATCTACACTGGTTTTAGATATATATTACTAGTAATTTTGTAATGTTTATTCAGAAAAAACCTACCGGCTGGCGAAATTGGTATGGCTAAATATGGAAACTATCCTTTTTGGCCGACTCGTGGGCTGGATGCAGCCGGAACCCCACTAAAAACAGTGAAGAGGAAACCTAATTCCGTTTCGGTGCAGTTCTTTTATACAGAAAGATACGCTTTCGTACCTAATACCGATGTTTTGATTTTCACGTTTTTTCAAAGACGAATAATGCCTGTTTACGTAAGGCTCTCAGCTAAACTGTAGAAGCTAAAGAATCCGAAATTGCTAGCTTAGAACTTTTTGTTAAAAAACAACGGCTAAAAGTAGTAAACGCGTTACATTTGGTATTTCCCAAAGGTCCACTAAATCTGTGGAACAGCTGGATTCAGTTTTGGCGTTGGATATAATCTTGAGTAAAGACAACTTATGCTCCGCAGTTAAAACGGGGGGGTGGGTAGTGTAGGCGCTCGTAATTTGCATAAACTTTCCGACCATCTATCATATGGTTTTAGCTACAAAAATGCTTTGTGACCGCGTAGGAGTTTGGTTGGTAGAGGGTCTGCTACGCAGCGACTCTGTTAGTCTAATTGCTGTGGTATGGCTAGTTTTTCGGCTCATTTTTGGTGGTGCCGTTGTTATTTGATCGTGGCCAAAACTTATTTAATGTGGACACAATTGCATTCAGCTGTTATGCTCAGCTCAATGCTGTTACTGCTCTTCGCAGTACTTGAGACATTATTAGCTATGCACGTTTCTAACACTGATGACCCCGACGTGATTCGGGTTAGTTCAACCACTGTTATTATTTTGGCCCCCCTGGAAAATTTTCAACCTTGCTTGTAGGTCATTAAAACCTTTGAATGCCCTTCCTGTAAAAATTTTATCCAAAATAGTAAGGCAGATGGACCTTATCTTTTTTCACAAAAAAATTCTGAAGAAAAATTGTACGGTAAGGACCTTACCATTTTATTACAAAAAAATTTCTGACGGGGGGGGGCGTACGCTCCCCACTCGTCCCCTTTCTGGTTCCGCTAGTATATATTTATATAGATATATACAAGTACGTAAGGGCTGCAGACGGCATCGTGCGGCATTTTTTAACACTGAGAATCGCCGTTATTTTCTGTACTGCTATTCTTTTGGACATATAATTATGTTGCTAAATACTGTGCGACTGTAATATAATCTTAATTTTATATATTTCATTTACTTTCAAGTTTTTCAGCTATCCACAGCGCCACGATGGCCACGGACCGGATAGCTGCAACGTATACCATATGAACTACACGGAATTCTTCAAAAACCCGAACGACATTCACGCTCTCCATGAAAGATTTGAAGAAATAAATCAGACAATTGCTAATTTAAACATATCAAAGTCGCACTGCGCTGGCGGATGGCATTTCGAGAGCGATGTTATGAAGAAAACAACTGTTGAAGAGGTATACGTTTTCGTTTATAAAAATCTACAAATCTGTAGTCAAAGCTGATAAGTCTACTCTATGATTTTTGGAAATAATCACACCACATATTTCTTTGTACAGACATACAGTTGAACCGAACATTCGGCTGGAGTGGCGAACCAGAAAAAAGCAAGTCAGGCTGGTATAACATCTAGACAACAATAGGACGCAACAAAAATAAAGTAAATGTATTATAGTAAAACAGAAATAAGACGGACCAAGAAGGACAAAAATTATAGTTCTAAGCTAACGCTCACATGGTCATAGCTATGAAGTTACCATTGGTTACCTTTATTATAAAGTATATATGGCAAGTTCTAATTTTACTTGAACCTTAGCTATAAAAATACTGCGCTCCTGGTAATTGCTAAGGGTGGCGCAATACTTTTAACCCTTTCACTCATAGAGTATACTATGAGTAAACTAAATACAATAATATACGAGCAATACACACTCTGTGAGCAGTGTTTAACATTTATAACATATATGCGCAGTGCAAAATCTCCACAAGACGTGAGAGCCTACTCGGGCTCGAGCGTATAGCTCTTATAGCTCAGTGGTCATCGTAAACGCGTCCGACCCGTGAGACCGGGGATCGAATCTCACCTTGAAATTACATCTCATGTGAAATTGCAAATATTCATGTGAGAAAGGGCTAATCCGCGCGGCATCCGGGAACAGGGGCTGCTGGCCACATCCCATTTTTGAAGTCAGAAAGTGTGGCAAAACATAGAATGCAAATTTTTTTAAAAAAATAGCATGGTTCCCATGTCACTAATTATTAAAATTGCATTTGATTTCTAGCTCGTCTCGCTCGTGAGGTTTCTTGCAGTATTAAGTATATTAAGGCCTCCCGTTTTTAGGAGACACTGCCGCGTCCGTGAGATACTTTTTGATGGCTTTAATGACATCAGGCGTTGTTTGATAAACGCACAGCGTTGTATGCAAACTGCAGTGCGGCGCTGGACGACGCTGCAAACCAATTTCAAGTTAAAAATTATGACTTGCGGCGACATTCGGCAAATATTGTAAAATCGCTGCTATGTTTTGACGTAAACTGTGTTTTACATAAAAAATTTACTTACAGTTTGGTTTGGTGTGCGAACATCAAGTGAAAATTGCGCACACAACCTCTGTGTATATGTTTGGACTTTTAACTGGATCTCTATTGGCTGGACCAATTTCAGACTAGTAAGTGATTGGGCAAAATAAAGTAAACGATGCTCAGCAAAATTTGAATATTTTCTTCAACAGGACAAACCAAAATTTTGTTCCAAATTCTTGACAAATTTCTTCGTTAGAAAACTTACCTCAGTATTTTGCTTGCTGCTAATGGATCAAGCTTAACGTATTGGAATATTCTGTGAAACCAGAAAACTCAGTTAGTAGGTTCGAGACTTACGCTATAATTCGCTTCTGGTAGCTGTAGCCGAAACAGACTACAAAGGCGTATTTTTTGTTCTGCTGTATATCAAAAATATTAATATTTTGTAGAAATAAACCCTATAAATAATTTAAAAAAACATATAACGGGTAAATTTTAAATACGAAAACCCTATACCTGAACTGGTCAAACAGAAATAAACTGTCAGTTAAACCTGTTGAATATGGCAAACTCTAAAACGAACCGTTTCGTTTCTCTGAAATGTGCAAAAGAAAATTCTTTATCATTGGTCGAATGCGCGTAATCGATGTTTAGTTTTAGAATACCTGATAAATTTCAGCATTGGTCGAAAACCAGCCGTAAGCTTCTTTGGTATAATCGCTTGCGTATTCGCAATTGCAACCAGTTTTGCGTCTTCTTATTCGTCATTTTGCTCGATTCGATTTTTTGTCGCTGTCGGAAATGTTGGCGGGTGGATCACACAGTTTGTTTTGAGTATAAAATAGCAACTGTTTGATTTTGTTTTAGTAACAAAACGTTTGCCATGTTTGTTTAAGTCTGATTATGACCAGTTTAATTTATAACATAGATTTTTTAACTTACTTACGGTAGTTTTTACCATGTTTCAGTTCAAGAACTCACATCAACAAAGCATCGTTCGCTGGTTGGCGGCCTGTTTTGGATCCCATGGGGTTCGGGCAATTCTTGCTTAGCTCGTGAGTTAATACACTGTAAAGCGAATCCTTTTTGGACTTAGTTTGGGCAAGAATGCATGATACAAGACTATGCAACTCTTTGGTTTCGGCATGGCAAGGGCGTAACCTGGAGGCCACTCGGGCCATGCCCCTCACTGGTCTTGCAAAAATTTTATTTTTGAATAAATTGAAACTGGGATGTCCTGTGAGTTTCATTTCAACATACTAGTTGTTGATGTTTTCCTATTAACTGATCCGATATTGCTTTAGTAGTATACGTACCGAAATTTATTTTCTCACCAGTTGTTGTACGTAGTGCGTAGTCACTGTTTTTGTACCGTGTATTTTGATCAAAAAATGTTGAACAACCGACGCACGCAGTCGCGCGAGTTTCATTGATTATCACTATTTACAAATAACGGCAATTCGTTGCATTATCTGGGATCAAGCAGGAGTGATTTTTCAAGTGAAAAAACATTCAATAACATCTTTAAATTATGTTAGGTAGTGATGGGCATCGAATATTTCTTCATATTCCGATATCCGGCAATTTTTACTGGACATTTATGTGGATATCCGTAATTGAGTTTCTATTTCGAATAACCGAAACATTTGGTATAGAAAATTGCAACTGACTAATAAACACTTGCGTTGACTGTTATGTTTTGTGGGGATGATCGCCTTAGTTTTAGGATACGACCCGCCGGCTCGGGCGAGCTTATTTAAGCCGAGACGGACGGAAGGGGTCGGGAATCTCCTGTAAGTTCGACGGACCCGTAAACTTCAAGCTCGCTAATACGAGCGTTTATTGACACAAAATGAGTAACACACGAGTAACAAACAAGTAATCAAACGAGTAGGGACTCGGAGGGTTACCCTACGGACACG
The DNA here is from genome assembly GCA_030248215.1 of Enoplolaimus lenunculus. Lineage (NCBI taxonomy): Eukaryota > Metazoa > Nematoda > Enoplea > Enoplida > Thoracostomopsidae > Enoplolaimus > Enoplolaimus lenunculus. The sequence continues at coordinate 22,814 of JASANG010002621.1, forward strand.
GATCGGAACAGATACGTGGCCGAATCGAATAAGGTGCGATTAAACGCTCGAAACCCGAGAAATACGCCTAAGTAAAAGAAAACCAAAATTTAAAATAAAGACTAGAAAACTTGATATTCTCAGAAAAACGCAACATTCTTAGAGATCTGAAATCCAAACTGACCTCTTGGCTGGCTACCGATCCGAAGTATCGAAATATGCAAATTAATCCAATTTGCATATTCGATACTTTGCCGAAACAAGTTTACGCCTCCGCGTAAACAACGACAATTTCCGAAAACAAGCGCATCACGCGCTATTATATCGGAATCGGATCGGGGACCATCCCTTACGGAAAGGGTATGTTGTCCAACATCCCCCCTCGGTAAGTAGTGGCGTCCCTTGCCACGGAAAACGACATAGTATACAAAAGACAACATACACAGTATAACCCTTCTTGGGTACAGAAATAAGAGAAACGACGAACATCCCTTCTTGGGGTACATCAAGCTTCTCTTCTGTATCGTTTCGCTGTTTGTCCTTTGTTTTTTCAGCCGAGATCCATGTCCCCGGCCTCGGAGGCGAGGTCGTCGGACAGTGACTGGGATCGTGTTTGACGACTGTGGTATGAGTGCGCATCATCGTTATCGCTCTCATCGTCGTCATCTTCGGCATCGGTGACGTCCTCCACGTCATCATCGCTGATGTTTTCGATGCCGGTATCTTGTACCTTGGCTTTGTGTCCGCCATTTTCGTCTTCGTCTTCGGCGGAACTTCCGGCGTCCTCGTATCGATTGTCCGAAGAAGAGGACGCATGTTGTCGCCGTCGAGTTTGCACGGGCGAGTAGTCCCGTTGCTCGGTCGCCTGTTGTGAAGTTGACGGCTGTTGTTCGTCACGAACACGACATGATTGCGCGCTTCTGTCGTTTGGCGCCGTCGTATGTTTATGGGTGTCGACCGTTCGAGTTTTGGCGGACGTTCGTTCCCGGGGTACGCGATCTCGAGAACGCTCGGCAGGTACCATTTGCCCTGGTTGTCCGGTTGAGCGGCTATCAGGGCTTTTCGGTCGCCGTCTAATATATTCCGACTTCCGCGTCGTACTTGAACCTTTAATGCGGCTGCCGCCGCTTGGTTCATTCGGGGTGGTTCTTTTGTCATCCCGCCTATATGCCGCTGTACGCGGTCGCTGTGAATGCTCGCGAGACTTGGCTCGTTGCGTTGTCGCGGACATTCGCCTTTCAGCTACCGGATCGCTCCGTTGTGACGAACGGCTGGATTGTTGTCCCCTGGACGGTTGCCGTGTCGTGTATGTTGACAGCGGGGCGATATACATTTGATGCGCGGGGGTGTCCACCCCTCGAACCTCCGCGCGTGTTGCCCGTCGAATCCGTTCTTTCGCTGCTGGGGCGGTTTCCACCATTACCTGTTCGAGCTCGTCGAGCACTGTTCGTCGAAATGTTGCTCGTCGGTCCGCTTCCGTTCGTTCGTGCTGTGCAAATTCTGGATCATCTTGTCGCACAGCACGGAATGCTTCGTCATTCTCGACCGGTGTCGGAAATGCTCGTGTTGCGTATTCCGCCGGCAATGGTGGTCGCATATTATATTGCGTGTCCGCCTGCTGGAGCGTATCGTGTTCTACTCGTCGGATATACCGTAGAGTTTCTCGAGCAATCTTTTCGTGATCGCGTTGTACACGCGCACGAAGCTGCAGAGTTTCAGGTGAATCCTGACGGAAAGCAGCGCTCTGAATTAGCCGCGCGTTATCGCGTTCGAATTTATCGCGCATATTCCAATACGCTGTATTCGCGTATCCTTGGCGCCATACAGCGCCTTGATGTCGAGTTTCCCGACGTCTTGTCATATTGCGATAGTGGTCATCTAACAACCATCGGCTAATCGGTAGGAACGCTAACCGTGGTGCGTTCGCAAAACCGAGTCGTCGAAATGGTATCCGTTGAAGAACCCGATCGCGAAGTTCCATTGCTAGCCAATGCATCAAGGTATCGTACTGTGCATTGGTTACATCTGGATATCGTCGGAAAAGATCGTATCGGAATCCCTCCTCGACATAATGAAGGAGATCGAGGAATTCCCGTAGTTCAACGTGTGCTAGTAATCGATAGCGAAGCACCGTTATGAACTCGTTCGTCCAGCGTTGGCCGATTGATGCCAGCGTGCCGTCCCTTACTATTCCTGACGGGAATTCCACCCGTTCGTTAACTAAGAAATAGTAATTGTGCAATCTATAGTCGTATACCATTAGCTGTAACGCACCAGGTAAATCCCGGATATTGATCAGCGGCATGTCCGGTAATACGACATGTTGCGTTTCCCGACGTTGGTCACTTTGTGGCTGTGATGTCGGTGTAACGGATCGTCGGCTTCGCCGTTCTTCAACTTCTCGCGAAGGTCTTTTTGACTCTGGTCTCCGCTGAGAACTGGCTGGACGTTTTCGATCTCGCCTCCGTTGACTCGCACTCCGCGAGGCCTCGCGTCTGTAACTTGGACTACGCGTACGGCGACGAGATTGCTGTCGTGCGGGTATTTCCCGTGGTGACGTATCAACAACCGGTCCCGAATGCGGCTGTGGTTGTCGCGCCGGCGGTGGCAGAACAGGTGCTCCCCGTGCTGCAGCCGCTGCTGAAGTTCTCGGCGTCATCGAAATTGACATTGTCGGTGCAGGTCGCACAGTTACAGGCGCTATCTGCACCTTTTTCATGACGCGTTCTACGTCCGTTTGCGTATCTCGCAATGCCGACGGACGTTCCACCGAGGGTGTTTCCCTTCGTGGTAGCGAGATATCGCGCTGTGCGCGATCTTCAGCTAACTTCCGTTGCTGTTGTAATTGAATGCATACGGCATCGTAATTACGCTGCACGGTTGTCAACTGATCAGTTAAGGACCGTACAAGTTGCCGCAACAGTGTTACCTCCTCGGAAGTTGGGGTTTCTGACCCTCCCATCGACGAAGGCGTTTGATACGACCATTGCGGTGGTTGTTGGGTTGTTGTACCCGTTGCGTACTGTTGCTGATACGGTTGTTGTACGTACGTCGTTATTTGCTGTGGCTGTGTTGCCGCCACTGACGGATATACACCCGTTATCATATTGACGTCTGTTTGCATCGGTTGTACTTGTGTAGTATATCCGATGTCCGTTATCGACTGCGCCGCTATATCGGTTGTATAACCGAGTGATGGTGTTTCTATCATCGACACTGTAGCCCCTGCTTCCGCAGGTGGTGCGTATTGTAGTACCGATTGCAGTTGTCCAGTCGGAAACGTTTGATGTGACGGCATCCGATTTTGAGCTTGTGCATAGTACTGTTGCACAGCGTGATATTCTTCGATCGTCGTTGGTTGCCGGGTTGACTGCGGCACCGATCCGTACTGTGTTAACTGTTGGTGCGACGGTGTCGAAAATTCGCTGGCAACAGTTGTTGTCGGCATTACTGCCTGCGCGTATGTTTGTACGACTGGTTGTTCCGTCGGTACTTGTTCGACCTGGCTCAGTATTTGCCGGGTTTCTCCCGTCAATGTAGTGGTTACCACTACACTCGGTTGGTCAATTCCGGGCGGCGGCATTGTCGAAATTGGGGGAATTGTTAACGATTCCAATTGGCTACGCTGTGGTGCGGATATCGGCGTTGATTCGCGCAACGTCTTTCCTTTCCCTTTTCCTTTCCCCTTCTTAACAGCATCCGCTGTTTTGGGTACTGCTGTTACGGTTCGCACCGCCGTAATCGTTGTCGTAGCCGATGGAACCGTTGTTGTAACCAAAGGTACTCCCCCTGTTGTTACCTTCGGTTCAGTTCCAATTACCTCGACACTAGAATTACTCTCGTCGAGCTCAACATGCTTTACGGATTCCTCCGCTTTTGTCGTTTCTTGGCGGAATGCTGTTGATGGTGTGGCTCCTTGGCTTTCCGCCAGTTGGCCACTGCCATCATCAAATTCCATGTCATCTGGTGGTGGTCCTAACGAAGACGCGGGTGATGTATTCCGCGGCGTTTGTCGTTGTTGTTTTCCCCCAGATGTCTTTCGCCCGGTTACTGCACTTTTGGAACCTTTCTTTTTGGTTGCGGTTATCCAACCGCTTTGTTCCGCTTGTGCTGTTGTTTGTACGGTTGCCACCGCGTCCCGTTTCCTCTGTGGAGACAACACAGTGTCTGGCGGCCTAATCGTCGCCGTTGCTGATTGAGGACGCTGGGGTTTGCCCCAGGATTGCTCCCATAATTTTTGGGCTTTTACCTGTCGTTGTTGATGACGTTCCTGCTGTGCAAGCCTGGCAGGCGTCATAACATATCCGTCCCCACCGTCTTCGCTGTAGTTGTCTTCTTCTTCCTCGGTGTCAGTAAGGTACCCTATGGTACCATCCGATGCCGTAATTGCACGACAACGTCGTATCTTTTTACCTTTCCGAGGTCGAGGCCCTACTATGGACGAGGTGTATGTGGTATTCCACCGCAATACATTAATTACTTCTGCAGTCCATTTATCAACGGTCATCTGCAGTGCGTCCGGACGGTGTAATGTACCTTGTCAGCGAGCACACATTCGCGTTAACGTCGGGTCTAGAGGCCATACCGCCTCGATATCCCGTTTATTGTGTGCTTCTATTATCTGAACCGGTACTGGAGGCATATTCCGCCTAAATAGAAACACAGTTGCGCGATCTCCGTATTTTTTCTCACGCCGTTGAAACGCGTCTTGTAATGCGGCTAACCAATACAGTTCGATGTGTTGGTAGCGGCGTACCGCTTCTTCGGCATGAGCTTCCGGATCTATAGACGGAAGGTATTCCACCTTATTGCCGAATGTTGCTACGGAAATGGCAGCATTGTACAGTTCAAACTGTACCGCCGGCCGTAATGGGTCGATAGCGAATCCTCGCCAACGAGCTATCATAGCTACCATTACGTCCGCTAACATGACGTCTACCGCTGCGTATTGTAAAAATCGCAAGAAGTGTACGTCATCTTTATCTTGCATTTTCGCGTTCGCCGGTTGTTTTCGTAGGTATCCCACCCAGCGTTCGCTAAAGGTTGTTTTACCTTTATCAAGATCGAAATAATCGATCATTACACGGCGTAATCGCCGCTCTCCGGCATACCACCTATGATGTAGATCTTGCAGATCGATTGTAAATTCGTCCATCGGGAACGGCGTATCGTTTTGTTGCGTTCCATCACCGTACGTGGCTTGCCACAGTGCTTTGTTGGACGTCAAGGACCACCAGACTTTTATGTAGTCGGGATCGCTCAATAATTTGTACAACTGGTCAGGGAATACCTGCCCAAATGGTTGTACATCGAACACGAAGGTTGCTCCCTCGGTCGTGCCGATCTGCAAGGTAAGCATCCGCGTAACTCCTTCTTTTCCGAAGCGCTGTTTACCACGAAAATAATCGTCCGGTAAGTAGTTTCGATGTCCCGGTGGCAATTTACATGCCGCCCGTGGATCTGCAAGGCCTTCCGCCTCCGCCTTCAGAAATCTGTCTATTGTCGTAGCATTGAGGGTAATCCCTTCAATGTCAAGCGACAAAATATTTGTTCGCGACGCTCGGATAATATTCACCGCTATTGCCGCCTGTTCGTAATTCGAGATGACGGCAATATAACGTGGGTGCCCCCAGTGTCGGTGTAGATTTCCGATCGGGACCCATGCTTGCAACGAATGACATGGGTGTCGCGGGTTGCATGCCGGTTCATCGTTGTACATCGACGTATATGGAGACGGCATTTTTCTGTCTTCGACACGCCGTGCTTCGAGTTGTTGCGATGACCACGATTGTTCGTCGGTCTTCTTTCGTTGCGCTTCCGCAACTGATGGTCCGACTCGCAAATTCGCCGGCGGCAATATGTGGCTTGCCGACCTTCGTGTCAACGTTGGCTCGGTAGACGCGCGAGCCTGCTGTTGCTGTTGCTGTTGTTTCGGTTGCACCGCTTCCACGGTAGTAACCGTTTCGGTTGCTGTTACCACAGCCGTCGTCGTTGTCCGAACCGCTTCCGCGGTAGCTACCGATGCGGCTGGGTCAGGTGCACCGCCTTGTTCCATCGGTTCGACAGCACTCGTTTGTTGCTGTTGATTTTCCGCCATGTCGCTGTTGTGCAGTCAATAGGGAGAATATCGTAATAACGATCGGGAATGGTGGACTGCCGTTGACTATTGCGACGTTCGCGCCAAATATATGGTTAAATGCCACTAATAAGGGCCGGGAATGGAGGGCGCGTTGTACGACTAAGTCGTAAAAAAACCGTCTCTATCGGTTAAGAAGCGTCTTTTCCGCTAATTTGTCGCAATAATATTGGATTAATATACAAGGGGAAAATTTAGGCTGTTGAGCACGCCGAATTACCAATTAGCATTATGTAAATAACATGTAGTAATTATCATTCTGGAACAAGGATTAAACAACGCATTAGCAACAGTCGCAACAACTGAATTGTACAACGTTAGACTTCTATTACCGCAGGAGGTTGTCCCCCCTGCGCCTTCTCGCAATCCGGAGAATACCAAATTGCGTGCGAAGGCTCTTCGTACAGTCCGACACAACGGAAATGGAACCAGCGTAAGCATAAATCGCATTCGATCCAATCTATTATCAATCCCGTTGTGACGTCTGACGAGTAGCTTCCGCTACATACAGGACATTGAGCGTCCTCATCCGAGGTAATCGAATCGCGAACTCGTAATTTCTGTTCGTAATTCGAAT
>JASANG010000360.1:0-29523 GCA_030248215.1 Enoplolaimus lenunculus
CTGCGGGTACTAATCTTATTGACTTTATCTCAGTTGATACTTTTCGTTGTTGGCTTACTGTGCAATCACATCACGTCCTTTGATAATTGGGCGTATAGTACGTTGTTGAATAGCACTCGGTCTCTCAAATCCTGTTAACACATTAAAACATAAAAAATGGAAGTCAGTGAAAGAAAAATAAAAAAATATATAGTATTCACAATTAGGGTTCAAAGGGATATCCGGCAACGGCACAAACCGACATCCTGCTCCGGTTCCGCGATTCTTTATTGCCGGATAGTTACGTATTACTAAAAAGTATAACATAACGCAATATTAAGTATTTAGCTATATAAATTATTTATGTCCAAAATCACAATATTTCGTGACAAACTTTGTCTTATAAGCATGTCAACAAAAAGGCACGAGAAGCACACTTTCGGGCGAGAAAAATACACTCGATTTTCGGGAAAAATCATTTTTCCAACTTGCGTTAGTTTGAAAAGAAAGATTCCCTATCTTCGTAGTGACTATTTCAGGCATGCCAATTTGTATTTATGCTTCGACCACGTCAATTCAGGAATGGCGGCTTCGGTTTCTGCAATCTCGGTATTTGCCAGGGCTCGGTCTCGGTGGTTTGGAACCGAAACCAAAGGTCGAGAATTTAGCAAATGCATGACAGTATTGTTAAAGTATATAAGTGATAGCTTATGAATATACGTAAACTTTTTCAGTTAAAACACAAAAAACTAATAAAAATGACAAAACGCAACGAAAAAAACATTAGAAAAATATTATTTTTAAAATTTTAATTTTTTCGGTGGTAACTAAAAATTGTTCGAGACTATTCTTGGCCGGTGTCGGTAGTCAGGTCCCTGTCTCGTGCATGATTTCGTTTTAAACCTTTAAAAATTCGTCTGCGGTCAAATACCAAAAAAATTTCAATGAGTCTCCCTACCGCATATACAATGTTGAAAAATGTGTTATATTACTAACTGTACAGTTCAACGCTGCAAAAAAAATTTTCCGAACATGGCCTGTGTTTTTACATGCCGTTCGACTATGATCCTTAGAAGCGAACCCACTTAGGCAGCGACCTTATTTTTTCAAGGCAATAACAAATCGTAAACACGTATTTAAACCAATTCTGTTGTGCTCTTTCTGTAAATGAACCGTTTTTAAAACGCAACAAGCACCATCTTGAGATACATCCAATCACCAAAACACGAAACGAACAAATTGATAAAGCCGTCATATTTTAAGGTGTATGAAGAGTTGTATAAGCAGACTGCATATGACAAATGATATGCGTACCATAAGAATATATTCCACGCAGAAGTTCTTCGCGTAAATTCATTTGGTCAAACGTTGGAATCACCTCAACGTCTTCAGAGGTTTCAAATTCAACATTGCTCAAATCTTCATCAATAGCTTGCATTATTGTGCGTTTACGTGCCGCCGCCATAATAGTAAGAGAATAACTCCAGTCCAGGAACAAATTGTATAATTCTAACAAATCTTAAAGAAACGAATTAAAAGTGAGTGTCAACCCTTATTATATTACGTTCCTACAACGCTGTCAAGGCAAAGAAACTGCCCAGTTTAATTCAGCATGAGCTGAGAGCAATGTAAATATACGTCCAAAAGCATTTTTCATTGCAAAAAATAACAAAAGTTGATATTTCAACCTTTGCCGGTAAACCAAAAACGGGAGTCCATTGCCATAAGATGCAAACCGGAAATTCTGCCTCATTTTATAATCAGTTTAGATTGAAGGTCCGTTTACCCAAAAACAAATGACAAAGCTCAGGTTACTACTTTACTGCATGTTAATTGTTGGACAACATTCCCTTTCCGTAAGGGATGGTCCACGATCCGATTCCGATATAACAGCGCGTAATGCGTCTGTTTTCGGAAACAAGTTTAGATTATGAGATCTCTAAAATGTTGTGCTTTCTGAAGTTATCACGTTTTTCTAGTCTTTATAATAATAATATAGTTTTCTTATAGTTAAGCGGATTTTTTCGGATTTCGAGCGTTAATTTGACTTTATACGATTCGGCCACGTATCTGTTCAGATCCGCGCCCATGGGTAACCCTCTGTGTCCCTACTCGTTTCAATACTTGTTTGTTACTCGTTAACAGGAGATTCCCGACCCCTTCCGTCCGTCTCGGTTTGAAAAGCTCACTCGACCGGCGGGTTGTATCCTAAAACTAAGGCGACCATCCCCATTAAACATAACACCAATCATAAAAGCAGTAAAAATCAACAAACAGTCACTAGCTATGTGTATTAAAAGATAGTATCTTGTTTAACATTAAATCGTGCTTCAATTTCTTTATTTCCTTTGAAACTGAACTCTACACAAAATTTTCACCGTTTTCAGTTTGATTAAGCCTGCTCCGGCAAATAGAAAAGCGGGACAGTTGCTATTTTCGCTGGCAAGCGGGAAAACGGAGCAGGTACGTTTCGGGCAAATGGAAAAACGAGACCGCTACGCTAAAAATTTCCCCTGGGAACACCGGACAATGGTACAGGCCTACTTCGGTAGAATGGGAAAACAGGACAGCTGCATTTCGCTGGAAAAAACGGGATAGGTATTTTTCGGCCAAATGGGAATACGGCCCATATGCAATTTTTCGCTGGAAGACCGGGGAAACGGGAAAGCGGGGTATGTTTCGGGCAAATGGGAAAACGTGACAGCAAGTTCTCACTGGGAAAACGGGACAACGTGACAGCAAGTTCTCACTGGGAAAACGGGACAACGGGACAGGCTTGTTTCGGGAAATGGAAATACGGGACAGCTGCAATTTTCGATGGTAAAACGGGAAAACGGGACCGTATTGTGTCGGGCAAATGGGAAAACCCGACAGCTGTTACGTTTTGTTGAGAAAACGACAAACCGGGAAAGGTTTCTTCGTTGAAATGGGAAAATTGTACAGCTGCAATTCTTTGCGGGAAAACGGAAAAACGGGAAAACGAGACAGGTAATGTTTCGGGTGAATGGGAACACGGGACAGCTGCAATTTTTCACTGGCAAAACGGAAAAATGGGACAGGTTTGTTTCGGGCAAACAGGAAAACGGGAAAACGGGACATGAGGTATTTGCAAACAGAAGCCAAAGCTGGACGTAAGAAATATATGTTAGTTCTATATTTTGGTCCAAGTATAGAACAGGGCCTTCCAATTTTCCCGTCCTGAATGACGGCAAGGAACTCCGCTGGTTTGGTAGGAAAAATCACAACCACGAAGTTTGCCTGGGAAAACTGGAAAATTTAAAATTCATAAACCTGGATATTCCTCGGTTCGGTGGGGAAAATCTATAGTGTAAAGTTTGTTTGGAAAGCGGGAAAAGTGGAAAACTGAAACGCTGAGCCTTAATATTCTTGAGTTGGATTTTGGGACCCGACTACTGCGATTTGAAGGGATACTAAAGCAGGATGTGGGACTGCCACTTCTACCTTCCCCCACAATAAAAACTCCCACCCCCACCCCCGCCACAATTTTCACGCTGATTAAGTCAAACTGTGGGACCCCCGCGATTTGAATTGATACTAAGCAGTATAGCACCAAAAAGGGTACTTGGGGGATGCCAGCTCCCCTTCCTGCTTATATCCTTTCGAACCGCAGTGGGGTGGTAGCCCCCCTGTGGACCATAACGCAAAATTGACGAAAAATTTTCACACTAGAAACTAGTTTTAAAACAGGAAAACAAGACATTTTAATTTCAAATGAAAAAATAATCCCGTCGACATTTGCGCTGTGTCAACTAAAAACTACAAAATTGCGGTAATTCAAACGCATGGATATTCTCATTCTCAGGTCTCGTGAGGAAAATTTGAAACGTATAAATTTCTTTAGAAAACAGAAAAGTGGATAATGAAAACCACTTAAATGTTCATGGTTTGCTAGCAAAAACCTGAATCGTAGTATGACGGCTAGGAATTCTGCTGGCGTGGTAGGAACAATCACAGGCATAATTTTGGCTGGGAAGACTTAGACGTTTAAATTTTGTGCTTTTCCCGATTTTATAACAAAACTTGCGCTTCAATATTTTTCTACCAAACCAAGGAAATTCTATACGTTTTAAATATTCGTCTTTTCCCGTTTTCCAAACAAAACCCACGCTTATATTGTCCCTGCCTAAACCAGTGAAAACCTATGCATTTTGAACTTTCCACTTTTCCCGTTTTCTAAACAAAACCTTCGCTTCAGATTTTTTCTACCATACCTAGGTAAAATCCAGGTGTTTGATTTTCCACTTTTCCCGTTTTCGAAACAAAACCTTCGCTTCAGATTTTTTCTACCATACCTAGGTAAAATCCAGGTGTTTGATTTTCCACTTTTCCCGTTTTCGAAACAAAACCTTCGCTTCAGATTTTCCCTACCAACCAATGAAAAGTTAAGGTGTTCACATATACCACTTTTCCTGTTTACCTGCACAAACCTACGCTCCTGATTTTTCCTATCAAACCACGTGAAGAAAAACGTTCAAATTTCCCACTTTTCCCAGCGAAAGTTATGCATGTGATTTTTCCTACCAAACTAGCGAAATTTTAAGCTGTGCAGGAGGGGCAGCTTTGCACTCCTGGTCATAAGCTTTTTTACATTTCTATCGGTTTTAAAGCAATTGTAGGGCGATTTCAGAAAACAAAATGATACTAAAATATTCAAAGCCGCGTCTTAAGAAATTACCCTCCTTGAAGTACTACGACATAAAAGCATAAGTGATCCGATTTACTGAATAAATAACACAATAAACACAGTAAAAAGCAACAACATAAGTTACAAATTAGCCAATGTTAGCATTATTTTAAGCACTTTTCGATTTTTCAAACTGTAAATCTTGAAAGCCGTGTATAGCAGAATGCTATTCTTTCGATGAACGGTTTATATTCAGTTTTCAGACAAAATATTTAAGGGGGGTAAACTGCGAAATGTAGTGGCCGAATAAGAGGGGGTATGATATTTATTTGACCTCTCCAGATGGTACCCACCCCTGTTATTGTTTTACGGACTGTTATTTTTTTAGCCCTCGCTCCGCCACCATTCGTGAATGATATATATCCAGTACTGCTTCTCTCCGTTGAATTAAACGTTTCTTTGTCTTGTGTCAATAGCTTGAGCGATAATACAAGACTCTACTTAGGAATGTACTTTCAAATCTTAAGTACGCTTTAAAGTTTCGAACTCAAATTTCTTGGTCCTGAAGTCATTTATGCGCTACAATTAATAATAATCGACATTTATGGACTCTAATTAAGGTTTAGGGACTCTATCCGCTTACGGACTCTTATTAAGGATACTGACTCCTATTGATTGGGACCCGAAAATGGGGACTCCCTCTTATTCGGGTCACTACAGTACAGAACACAACTAAACTTGAATCAAGAATATCCCTTAACCTAAACGGACAATGTTTTACACTGTATCGCAACAGTATTTCTCTGCCTTCAAGGTTCCGACACCGCCTACCGGGGAGTGAGAATAAATGCAACTCCTGCCGGGTACATTCTTTCCTAGACAGAATGTACCCAGTTGCATACTCTTGTTGAAGTATACATCATCCAATCTTGTTCAAATAATATGTTAATTAAAATAATTAGAGTTGCGGCGCCAAAGAGCAATAGTCGGATTATCAAATACATTGTTAGATGGGCAGTCCGGGACGTTTTATCCTTCATATAAGTGGTAACAATTTATATACTTTTGGCCCATAAAGATCAGGGGCGGAACGTTTTCTGTATGACTACTATAGAATTCTTGAGTTCTAGACTATTTTTTGCTTATGCTTTAGCCTTAGTATAAGCTCAATTCTACGTTTTGCATTCGGCTTAGGTTTGGTGAATATGCATATACTACTGTTATAATACGGCCCTGTGCTGTATAACAAAAATGCGAATACATATACACTGTAGAGAGCACATCAACAGAAAGAATTAAGACGTTTCTTCTGTCCGTCCGCGATGTTTTTCATTTCGCTTTGTTGCTAAATTTTCCCAAAATACTTCGCTTTTGAATTTTAACTCTTCACAATATTTGTTTGCCGAATACTCAGTTCACTACTTTCCGTCTAAATTCAAAATTTGTCAAATTGTGGCCAATTCTCCGCTGAGCGTCAAACTATCGAATACCAAGCATTTAGCTATAATACGGCTTCCCGTACGCGTAGCTACGATACGTAGGACTAGGCACCTGCTCGGCCACTGGTGATAGGTTCGGTCGCGTACTGCTCGTTTGATTTAACCCAGATGCGGCGTCTTTGATCTTTTGGCTTGGCGAAAATGTTCCCACACGAGCAGATCCGTTGACTTGTGTTGTCGATGTTAAAGGCGTTCGAATATCATCAATTTCTGTATCGAATTCTTCTGGAGTTGCCAACGGCAGTGTTGCAGTGGTGTAAAATGTTGCAGACAACCCAGATCCGCTCGACTTTGATCTTCCCGCCGCTGGTGATTCGTTTGATGTTGCCGCCATTGTTCCAATTGATGTTGCCGCTCCTTTTGATGTTACCGTGACCGCCTCTTTTGACGTTGCCGCAACGTATGGTCGTGACGACGGTTGTGGAGACCACGATGGCGGAGGCGGAGAGTCACAACCGCTGCCTCCACCGCCGTCGACAGTGTCGCGCATCATTTTTCCGCCTTTACCGTCGCACGAATCAAAATTCGGGGAAATCGTCCGATGATAACCGGTTCCAGTTCTGCCGTTGGCTTGCGATTTTCTGCCGAAACGTTTTTTACTTCCGGAACGCTTTTTAGCTCGCGTGTGGTAGGATTTGCCGGTAGGACAACTTTGATATTCTTGCGATTCAAGAGCGCCAGGTGCAGAAGAAGGGTGTTTACGGCGGCGGTACCAACGACAACAGCAACTGACGGCATACCACAGGCCAATAAGTGCCAGTGTGATTAGTGATAAGACAAGGACTGCCCCTGAAAATAGCAATTTCTGCACTCATGAGGGTGAATTGAATACGGTGAAGAGTTTAGGTATGGGCCGAACTGAGCAGTTGTGACTCGGGCGAGGCGTTCTTTGAAATTACTGTTTTTGCGATATTTGGACTTTGCAGATGGTTACTAAGTTAGTCTGTTATGGCGGTAGTCCATTTATAGAAGGCGTAGGGACAATGGACACTGTTTGGACACAGTGTCCGACAATTAGAGTTCCTTCGCACAGTTTCTGCATAATCGCTTAGCAGAGTCCATTCAGACAGACTTTGTGATATGCAATAAGCGAATGTCCTTCTGACTGACTCAGTTCAAAACAGCTGTCCTTTCTATAACGTATTGACAAAGTGGCATCTGTATGTGTGATAGTGTAACAATGTACGCCGTTCAGAGGAACTCTCTGTTGTCAGCCGGGTGTACACATATAGTGTGGGTGACTTTTCGATATATCATTTATAAACACTGCAATTAGGAACTTAGGGACTCGCATGTGGGTATAATTTTTACAGTGGCGTAGACAGTATAACGTGCATGACCTATAACATAGACGTTCCTGGTTTTAGTCAACACTCCTATTCTGAATTTCCTACAAAACAATTAGCATTCGGAAATACCCAGCAGCGAACTGTGACAAATTTCTGTTGAAGACATGAGAGTTAATATCTAATTTTTTTCAGCTCTCAAGACTCATATATTCTAAAATTTGGTACCTGTCAGTATGAACAAATTAAAATAGCTTCGGGCTTCGAGTTCCGGTACAAAGACGTCACCTCGCGATATATTCCAGCCAGAATTCGGGGTTATATATCGACAATGCGGACCGTGATGAAACGGAGCACAAACGGCACCCATGCTCACGTTGACCGAAAAGCATTCTGATGCTAAAATTAGGCTCGACGGTTTTCGAAGGGTTGAATTAACCAGGACTTGATGTGAAGCGGTGTATCGGCACGTTTGAAACCGAGAACCACCGACCAGTTCAAGCCATAGGACGACTACGTTGACTTCTGGCAACAATAAATCAAGATTTATTTTAGTCTATACAGAGCTCATACTCGAAATTCTCAAATATGTGTAGCACCTATCGTACAAAACTTTTTTGTTTCAGGAAATATATATACATATATATACATATATATTTATATATATACATACATACATATATATATCGCCGCTATGAGCCCAGGTGAAAACGGGACCAATTAATGTTTACTAATTTCTACGAAAATTGAATCCGGGGGTTAAATTCAATGAATTTCTTAAACAGAGAAACTATAATTAATTTGTTAAAAAGGAAACTTTAATTAATATCATGGCGCGTATTTTCATGTTAGTAGCAACTATAAACCAGTGAGTGCGGAGGCTCAAAATTCAGCACATTTTTCGCCTACGATACACTCTGCTTCGGTACCAATTTTGAGTTTATCAACTGCAATAGTTAGCGAGTTTGAAAACCTATCACTAACTGATGATGGCCAGTGGTGATCCAGGATCTCAAAATGGGAGGGCACAATTTCACAGGTAATAAACTTATTTTTGACTCATACTGTAGTGTCCCAAATGAGAGGGGGTGAGGAAATAAGACGGAGCTTATTATAAGCTGCTTATACTATTATGTATAAAACAAAGAAATGAACAGCGTAGAACAGCAATTATACACTCTATATAATTTTTGTCGAGATGCTGTTGGGGGGGGCACGGCCGGGGTGCCTCCCCATGGATCCGCCATTGATGATGTCTGCTATACACATTTGAGAATGTGGGTCCTTATCGCAAGAATTTTAATTTATTCCTAAAAATTAAAACCATCTTCGGCACTTACCTTTAACCACCAACCCCAACGGGTTCATAAACGACGGATCGCCTTTGAGTAGTATATCTTTGCCGGTATTTTTCGGAATCATAAACCATTTCCAGTAATGTTCTTCAGATCTCAGTTGTTGTTCACCGTTTGTTCCAAACGGCTGCGAGTGTCCGCTCCTTTGGTTTTGAAGACGGTCTTCAATTTTGAGTTGAGGTTCAATCGTTGCAAGTGTCAATTCTGCAGTTTCGGTATTTGCACATCGCAAGCAATGCTGGCAAGTAGCGTTGCACGCATCGCGTAAAGGATCTGTAAGCTGCCAATCAGTGAAACGAAATACTACAACGGCACTTTGACTCGAAACGCGGATGATAACAACAACTTGGAGCGAGGCGAGCAGTAGCTGAGTGATACGCATTTGGAAGATTTAGCGTGAGATGGCAGTGTGAAATTTTTCAACTTTTAATATTGGTATGGAATTCAAAAATCTTGCGTGTTGAGGTTAACCCATCGTAAACGTTTAGTATACCTACTTCAGGCTATCATATTAATATTTTAACTAGTGATTTTTAAATGTTTTAGATCTGAAATAAATTTTGCACACGGTGTAGCAGTTAGCACAAGCCAAAAGCTGTGAAAAGTAACACTTTAGCCTCAAAAATCTCTGGATAATGGATCATCCACGTTATATAATGTCTACGCGGAAGCAAAAAATAGTCCAGATGATATATGTACACATTTAATAATATAAGACTCCGAATAAAATATTAACACGTCAAATTATTCGTTGTTCGTTCAAATCGTTTTAAAACTTCAGCTCCAGTTAAAGCGACCAAATCATCGTTTAACATTCACTGAAACAATTTCATACCCTCGCCTTCAATCCGAGACAAAAAAATTAAATTTCAACCGCACTTTGCTGCCCAACTTTTAAGCAGCCACCAGCCCGTATCGATCGAGTTCAAAGTTACAAATACTCATTTAGTTCTAATTGAAATTACTCTCTCGAGAGACAGAAGCAGGCAAACAACAACAAGACATGGTTTAACGACTCTTGTAATAAGCAACAAAGCGCAGCAAACGCTGAAAACAAATAAATTCGTTGTTTTGTATCACGCACTTTTAAATTTTGCTTTTAATTTTAATTTGTATATATATGAATATATATATATATATGAATACATACATAATGTATATATTTTAAATATACACTGCAAAAAATGGTGAGTCAAATTGACTCTCTCCGAACTAGGCTTTTTCGGACTATACAAATTGAATCAAATTCGATTCCGCCAGAGTCAAATTCGACTCACTGAACGATTCATTGAGTCAAATTTGACTCATGCAAAGTGGAATTTTGACTCAGTTTCGGTAGGTTGGAAATGCCTATTTTGGAGAGAGTCAATTTGACTTATCATTTTTTGCAGTGTATATTATAATGTATATATTTATTTAGTGATCTGCAAACATGGAAGTTTAACGTATTTTAATAAGTAAATTAAATATATAATTATATAAATTACAAATGTTATATATAGAATATGTATATAATGTACGAATATAGAAATTAATTCACAAAACCGATCAATTTTATTGAACCATGTCCTGTCCGTACCACGGCCAACCCTCATAAGAGAGTAAGAAATGATTCCTGAAAGGGCGAAACAGTCAAATGCAACATTTATTAATGTTTTAAACCGCTTTTGAAATGGTAACAAATTGGTCACCAAAAATTATAGTTAAGCATTTATTATTAATGAGTTTGAAATTCGGTTGACCACTGAAAGACACCGGTAAGTGATCTCTTATATATACATATTATATAATTATATATATACATATATATATTTCAGCTTTCAAACAGTTCAAGTCATAATTCCACGGTGGGAGACTTCTATAAGATAGGGACTCAAGAAGTCAGAATATTTTCCTAAGTACAAATATTACAGAATAGATTGTATAGGTTAATGTTACGAATATATAGCCATTTCGCTCGGATCCTACTTTATTAATTAAAGCTGTTAAGTGACCTCCCTGTTTCTGTAAAGATTACAATCTGCTACTTTAGCAATTTTTAATTGCGGCAAGATTACAAATGACGAAAATGTTAGCTGAAAATTGTCGGAAATGAACAGAATAAAGTGAATAGGTTTGGCAATTGATTTCCAGTAGGTGAAAATGGTTTCAAAAGGCCGTTATTTGTTTTCTAGCCATTTAGTATAAAGTTAACCTGGCTAACCTATCAGGCACGGAGAACATATTGACATTTTGAAGTTTCAGAACAAAGCAGCTGCGAAAGCCAGCCACTGTAAAAAGAGCTGAAGAAACTGTTCTACCGTTAATTGGTAATAAATAGAAAGGCACATATGATAATTGAAGGATGTAGTCACATTTGACAAATGTACTAAAGTGTAGCTGGAGAGAGCGTAGCCCCTCTAGAACAATTTCAAACTTGCTTGTAAGTCATCGGAAACCCTCGTCTATTACAAACCTAAAAAATTTCCGGGCTCCCGTTTTAGCAGCGTACTCTGGCTGCGGGCTTGTACTGGGTCAATTTTCTATAGTTTTATGTATTAAAGTGAAGCATTATATTTTAAACAAATAACACAGGTATACTTTACCTGAACCGCATTAGTTAAACGGAATTCTATAAGGTCGAATTTTTCGTTAAATAAATAATTTTAGCTTAATAAAATAGCAATACTGCAAAAATCAATTGTTTATATAACAAAATTTTTCGCTAAAGTTAATAGTTCAAGCTAAGCTATTATGAAAAAAGTAAATAACAGGTTATCAGATTCTAAGCTCACCACCACGGCTTGAGGCCCTAAATGCTAATCTAAACCAATGTTATGTATTAGGGTTTAGTATTAAAATTGCGTTCGGCTTCGCGCTCGCTTTGCTCACGACTTTTTATAATAATTTGTACTAGTACAACAAAATAGATTAATATTCAGGTCAAGTGTTTCGATATGCGCATATGAACCTAGCTATTGGTCACTACACACAACCATTTTAGGTTCTCAGGCTTCTATCAAATCTATCTGGCACGTGTCAACTAAGTGCATTAGACCGTTTAGTTTCCAATGTTTGCATGAATGCACAATATCAGCTTAACGCAAGTACGTTTGTACCTTAGTATGAGTTGTAAGCGCCACCTTTGCGTATAAAAACGCATTGTTGCGTGCAGTAATTTGTGTTAATGAATATATTACAACTATTTCAAGTCTGGCTTTATGTCCGCGTAATCCAGGTAGCTAGCCGCCGGATTATTAATGAAGTCACAGGTAAAGCATAGAAAAGCTGACGGGTAAATTTTAGGCACAATTTTTAGGTTCTAATTGTGATAACAAACAACTGGTTTTGTACATTTCATCCTTTGTAAAAAAATTTTATAGAATCTTGGTTCTGATCCCGATGGGAGTGTGTGACCTGGGTGACTCCCTTAGATACCCCAGAGTTCAGGCATAGTCGATGTGTAGCAAACTAACGTTATCAGCTAATAAATTTGGTCCTCGTAATCTTACGTGTGTCCTGTTTCTTGTTTCAAGTAACTGGCCAATAGGTGGTAGCTCAAGGGCAGCGGAACCGTAGGAAAAACACCAAATGCCCCCTCCTAATTTTTGAAAAAATACCACTTTTCCCTCCCTGTACTTTTGGTATCTTCATTTTGCAAAAGTAAGTGAATCCAATCAGGCGCATACCCTCAAACTAATTTTATACAAAAATTGTGTCTAGTTGCACGCTAAGTTTGTTTACAACCAGGATTTTGCTCTATATTTGCTCCAGTTAAATACTGTGCCGATCCGTTTGTTCTTGATTACTTAATTCTACGTCCGTCTGCGGGGAAGGAGTCGAAAAATGGTACCTCAATCCCACCCTTTCGGCCGCCTGCCTGTGAACAAGAAAAATCTCCTAATAGAGTGTTTGATTCAATAATTTGTCCACTGTAAACAACAGGAGCGGACCAGTATTATAAGCATATTCCTAAGCCTAAGCCTAAACGTGCGAATGAGTTTATTCCTAAGCCTAAGCCAAAGCCAAGCAAAAAATAAGTTTAAAGCTTAAGCTTACATTATTCTAGTCCCACAGAAAACCGTTCCGCCCCTGATATTTACATGGGCCAATAATTGCGTAGGGTTTCATGCTCGCATCGCTCGCGGGGCCATTCGCATAGCTCGACCTGTATTGGCTCCAGATAGCCATGAAGTCCAGCAAAGGTTCGGTTTGAAGTTCACCTTGCTCGTGTAGTATGTTCGTTGTACTTCGTATGCCTTGACAGCTGTCTGCCCACAAAAGTAGTACGCCTTCGGGTTTTTTTACGAGCGAATACCGTAGATCACGCTACCTATTAAACAATTGTGGTATTTTTCACTACTCGGTTCCTAAGCTAAGTCCGATACTCGTCAGTTTTCGCTTCGACAACCCTCAAAATGTTACACGGTAGGCGTCCCTGATGGATAGTCTTGCTTCAAAGTTGCAAACAAGCGTTTGTGTGTTTTGAAAATACCTGAAGCAGAAGGTTACCTAGGGGGGGGCAGAGTGACCTGTGGCCCATACATCTCGAAAAAGCTTTTGTCGCCACTGGAGAATCCCACTTTGCCGTATGTATTTCTCAGTCTTTTAGCCATAGGCTGGCGAAATTTACCTCAAAAATACCACTCGAAGCTTTAGACTACAATTAGTGTTTGCTGTCTGAACACAGACATTTTGATTAATGAAGTTCGTGCGCTGGCATCGTCGTTACCTTTCCGGTTACGCTGAGATTGCTCATACCAGGCAGTAGTGACCACTTAACCGTCTCTAAACTGTTCAGAGGTTCGAACCGGGTCAACCGGTGTATCGATGAAAAATGTTTATTGACTCTCACTTGGCTTTTTTTTTTCAATTTTAGGTTTTAACAATAATTGTAAGTAACCGATGCACGTATTCTCAAATGTGTGTAGAATCTATGACCAGTTAGAAACGAGTTTTTGTTTACCACCACCACCAGACGCCAAACGACAGTGTAAATTGTGAGTTTGAAAAATTTGAAAGTTTTCGCAATGGTAAACGAAATGTAAGCTTCAAATTTCAAAGCGCATCGCTGACTTGTTCTAAAGTTACAAAAACTAATCCCGTCAACAACTGGTGGCGGTAGTAGTATTTGATGCTCGCAATTGAAAATAGTATTCCTAAACTTAACTCAGCGTCAACTTTAATGGCTTAAATTAATTTTGCAAAATTGAAATTTAAAAAAATCATTAAAAACTGGGATCATTTTTGTGCAATCGCGTTGCTGGAAATATAAATGAAAACATCCTATATTAGGCAACATTTTGGCTTATGTAAAGATGATTGGCGGATCGTTTTTTGCCAGATTGCAATAGAGTAAGTTTAAGCTTTAGAGTTTTTTACTTCGGATTACGCTTAGGCTTATACGTATAGTCTTATCCATGCGCTTTAAAACTTTCTATAATTAACTAAACTACTCTGTAAAAACACTTTACTTAAAATACTATAGTTATATTTTACTAACTTTTTTAAGTATAAGCGTACTAAATATTGAGTAAATCTTTGCTTAAATAATGTAAATAAGTAAAACTACAGCTGTCATTTCCTGATTAAGTAAATGTAAAGCTAAAAATTTTGTGTTTGCTTAAAATTAAGTAAAACTTTGCCAAGCACCATAGTAAATAAAACCGACACTTAATTCGGCAACAGTTTTACTTAATTTTAAGTATATTTTTAGAGAGTAATAGGTAGGTTTACGCCTAGACACATTAAAATTCTTACATATTTTCAGCTTAAGCTAAACTTAACGAACTCTTAATAGATAAACATAATTTCTGTGCTGCAGTTGTTGCTTAAACTACAAACAAGGTTACTTAAACTCGTGTTAAACTTAAAAGCATGTTAGTTTAAGTAAACGTTAAAATTCTAGTTTAGTTTAGCCCGTCTAATGATTCAGGTTTTACTAAAACTAATATTCAAGTTTAGTTAAGCAATAATTTAAGTGTAAAGTTTTCAAAGAGTACTGTTACGGCCCTGTTCAATACATTGGCAAATATTTCGAACAGATCAAAAAATTATCAATCGAACTAAACTAAATATTTCTCGTTGACTCGCCGCAGGGGGGTGTTGTTTGTCATCTCTAGTTAATAAATGCTTGCAAACGCAAACAGGCGTCTCAGTTGAAGTGTACTTAAATTGGCCTCTACTGACGATTTATGAGAAAATATAACACATTGAGTATTCAGAAGCTAACAGACTCGAATACATGGGGAATAGCGAAATGTATACACATACTGAAATAATTAAAAAGATGAGAAAAAAAGTGGCACGTTTTACACGCTTTAGAATAAACCTGCTGTATTGTTGATTACAAAACTAAAAAATTTTCTTGAACGCTCAGATCGGTCGTTGAATTTGTCAACATTGTTCAACCCTCCAGAAATGTAACCCTGACAGGAACCTCAAATATACGCTTAAGAGTAACCGCGTGATCGTAGTTTAGCGTCTATGTCTTAAAATTTAATAAGTTTCTTAATTAAAATTTGCAAAGACTCACAAATATTACCTACCTTTTGAGTGATGACACAGCGTCTCGATAGCGTGTTTGACACGCAAGGCTGGGCCATGATAATAAAGCGGCGGTTGTGAAACGCCGGTAGGTCTTTCTAAGTCGTAAGTTACAAACATCAGCGCCGAGATGAACCGCACACAATCTTCTTGATGGAGAAGTGGCAGGCTCTGATGGATTTTTACTGCAAAATGCAACAATAAAACGTACTGTAGTGACGCGAATAATTGGAGGTAGTAAGATAGGGGGACTCTATTTTGAGTCTCAATCAGTAACAGTCCGTATCTCGAATTAGAGTCCGCTAGCGGATGGACCCTATAAGTTATAATTACAGTATACGAAAGAGACCAAGGCAGGAGAATGGTGTAGACTGCTCAAATATGTAACAGACACTTTCAGACCACCCGTATAAATGTTATTAAATCCAGAAAAAATTAATAGACATGGAAATCAACAAAAACGCTTCGGAGCAATTCAGTTCTGCCCAAAAGAAAAAATATACAAAGCGCAGTGTCGGGTGCAACTAACATGAAATGAATTAAAAATAAATAACAGTCCGTAAACGAATAACGAAATGGGTGCACTCAGAAGAGGCAAAATAAATATCAGTTTCCGCCTCTTTTTCGGTACACTGCAGTACTCTTTCGCTTTTGTCCGGCCGGCATGACGAGATTATAAATAATTAGGTTCATAAAAATACTAGAAATTTTGGTGCGCTTACGCAATAAAAAGTGAAACCGAATCAGACACTATTTTCACACGCAACGCATTCAATTTGGTCTGTCTTTGAAATGTGCGCTGCTTTCGATTTTTACGAAATTTCAAGCATTTTTACTAACAAACGTCCCATGAACAATTTGTGCCAGACAGGGTTGCGCTGTGTCGTACGGTGCCGTCCGTCACGGCGCGGTATGACACTTGAATTAATCACGTACGTTACCGTATGGTGGTGGATGCTGACGCACGACGCCGTACGGTGACGCACGACGTCGTACGGTAACGGACAGCGGAATACACTGCAAAAAATGGTGAGTCAAATTGACTCTCCCCGAAATAGGCTTTTCTAGACTCACAATCTGAGTTAAAATTCGACTCCGCCAGAGTCAAATTTGACTCACTGAGCAACTCATTAAGTCGAATTTGACTCTGGCGGCGTCGAATTTTGACTCAGTTTGTGTAGTCAGGAAAAGCCTATTTCGGAGCGAGTCATTTTGACTCACCATTTTTTACAGTGTACAAGTAACGGACGGCATCGTACCGGTAATTGAAAAGTATAACGCAACCCATAGATCTATTATGTCGAAAGCTAACAATTTAGAAACAACAACTTAACTAATTCCAATTTAAAAACTAAACATTTCTTTCAGACACGTCGCTTTTATCTCATTCACTCAGAAATTGTATTTTTAATACATTACAGTTTGTTTCAGTTATCAAACGTCAATCGTACCCAGACACCCACTTACTATCGATCCATAGTGACAAGGGCCCACATATAGAACAGGGCCAGATCATTTTCCGGATCGGCTATAATAGAGTCAGTTTAAGCTTTAGACTATATTTTGCTTTGGCTTAGGCTTAGGTTTAGGAATAGGCTCATTCATACGCTTTGGCTTAGGCTTAGGCTTAGGCTTAACAATATGCTTATACTACTTACTGTTCCGGCCCTGTTGTATACATGGGCCGTGACAAGTATGCACTTAGATTGGCGCTGTACTTTTCTTGCTGATTTTAACGCCGTATGGCGCGTGTACTGCAACGCACGTCAATTGCTACATGGCACCGGCACCACGTAACAATTTGCAAACAAAAACAGTATAGATGCGAAGTTGTTTGGCATCAAAATGCGCCTCAGTATAGCGCCACCCTGCCATATTCCAATCCGAGCCCCCAGCCATTTTCCAATCCGAGCCCCCAGCCATTTTCCAATCCGAGCCCCCAGCCATTTTCCAATCCGAGCCCCCAGCCATTTTCCAATCCGAGCCCCCAGCCATTTTCCAATCCGAGCCCCCAGCCATTTTCCAATCCGAGCCCCCAGCCATTTTCCAATCCGAGCCCCCAGCCATTTTCCAATCCGAGCCCCCAGCCATTTTCCAATCCGAGCCCCCAGCCATTTTCCAATCCAGCCCCCAGCCATTTTCCATCCGAGCCCCCAGCCATTTTCCAATCCGAGCCCCCAGCCATTTTCCAATCCGAGCCCCCAGCCATTTTCCAATCACAGCCCCCAGCCATTTTCCAATCCGAGCCCCCAGCCATTTTCCATCCAGCCCCCAGCCATTTTCCAATCCGAGCCCCCAGCCATTTTCCAATCCGAGCCCCCAGCCTTTTCCATCCAGCCCCCAGCCATTTTCCAATCCGAGCCCACAGCCATTTTCCAATCCGGCCCCCAGCCTTTCATCCGAGCCCCCGCCATTTCCTCCGAGCCCCCAGCCATTTTCCAATCCGAGCCCCCAGCCATTTTCCAATCCGAGCCCCCAGCCATTTTCCAATCCGAGCCCCCAGCCATTTTCCAATCCGAGCCCCCAGCCATTTTCCAATCCGAGCCCCCAGCCATTTTCCAATCCGAGCCTTGCGGCCATGTATAGCTGAGACGCGGTTTTACCTAAGCTTAAGCTTTAGATTATTTTTTTTTGCTTTGGCTTGGTCTTTAGACATAGACCTAGTTATAGACCTATATTTACACCGAGGGTTAGGCTTAGGCTTAGGAATATGCTAATAATGCTGGTACCGCACTCTCATCTATGGGCCCAGCCGCGTAACCAGCAAGCGTCAATGCATAAATGTACAGTAACCTTAATACCCCCGATCCATAGTTTTTTGAAAATAAATTACCAAAATATACAATTCTTTCAAGCGTTTCATTTAATCTCCATCGATACAGTTGAACGTTAGCCGGCAGTAACCTAAGAAACTTTGCTAACTTTGTGCATCCGCTTAACAAAGTGGTAGACATTACGAAACTTTATCAACCCACCGCTCCAGAAACGTTACGGTGCCGCTTAAAGTTCAAAGGTGGTCTGTCAAACTCCATAAATTCATTTATCAGACACGGTATGTGAGCTTGCAAGCGAACAGGGTACGTTCAGTAGTAAACCGGTAAACGCACAATAGCGTGACTTGACTAATTGATTTCTAAAGTTTATGGGTACGAGTTACTTGTTAAAGTTGATGGTGTTGCCTGTGAATGACAATCGTTTCAAATCAACGAGCAGCCGTCATTAGTTTGGATGCGGACAATTGGTAGCTGGAAACTTCATGAGCGTCAAGAAAAAGTACACTTTTACGGACTTTAACTACTGTATTGCGAATTAGGCGAATACAGGTGACTGTGCCCCAAATGCGATGACACTTCATAGTGATTCCGAAGGACAGCCTTTCAAATCGATAATCCCTGTGTGACGGAGGGCGAAAATTCTAACGGGAGAAGCTAAGCCAAACGTAATTTTTGTGGCACGAAAGTTAAATTTTCTAAAGTAGTGGGGACCTTGTCTATTTTTGGTGAAAAATATTTGACGAACACTGTAAATTTCAGTGAGTTGATTTTAACTCAGAATGAGTTGAGTCACTCAGTCTGAGTTAGGACTATTAGAACTTAGAATTTTGAATTGATTCAACTCATTCTGAGTTAATTAACCAACCCACACAGAGTCAAATCAACTCAGATTGAGAATAAAATCAACTCAGAGTGAGTTGATGTTTACTGATATTAATTCAGAAATAACCAACTGGCTAGCTGAATTGGTTAATCAACTCACTTGAATTTACAGGGAATGAGGGTGCAATATATAACGAATGAAGCCAAACACAATTGTCGTAGCGTGATACAAATCTTCGGCAGTGAAACGTTATGAAAATTCCGTGAGGTACCGCTTGGTTTGGAATCTGGGGTCGGATTGAAGGCTGGGGCTCGTTGCACAGGCTGGGGCTGGTTCGTGGCTGGGCCCCGGATGGGATGGCTGCGGCGTGGTTGGAATGGCTGGCCCTCGTGATCTGGGCTCGGATTGGCCTGCTGGGGGCTGGCCATTGGAAAACGGCTCGGATTGAAAATGGCTGGGGGCTCGGATGGCATGGCTGGGGGCTCGGTGGAATGGCTGGGGCTCGGTTGGACGGCTGGGGCTCGGATGGAAAATGGCTGGGGGCTCGGATTGGAAAATGGCTGGGGGCTCGGGATTGGAATGGCTGGGGGCTCGGTTGGTGGCTGGGGGCTCGGTTGGTGGCTGGGGGCTCGGTGGGGCTGGGGGCTCGGATTGGAATATGGCAGGGTGGCGCTATACTGAGGCGCATTTTGATGCCAAACAACTTCGCATCTATGCTGTTTTTGTTTGCAAATTGTTACGTGGTGCCGGTGCCATGTAGCAATTGACGCGTGCAGTACACGCGCCATCGGCGTTAAAATCGCGAGAAGTACAGCGCCAATTGAGTGCATACTTGTCACGGCCCATGTTGCACAGGGCCGGACATAAGGTATAGCATATTGTTCGCCTAGCCTAAGCCTAAGCCAAAGCGTATGATGAGCCTATTCCTAAACCTAAGCCTAAGCCAAAGCAAATATAGTCTAAGCTTAAACTGACTCTCTTATAGCCGATCCGGGAATGATCTGCCCTGTTCTATATGTGGGCCCTTGTCACTATGGATCGATAGTAGTGGGTGTCTGGGTACGATTACGTTTGATAACTGAAACAAACTGTAATGTATTAAAAATACAATTTCTGAGTGAATGAGATAAAGCGACGTGTCTGAGAATTTTAGTTTTTAATTGAATTAGTAAGTTGTTGTTTCTAATTGTTCCTTTCGACATAATAGATCTATGGGTTGCGTTATACTTTTCATTACCGGTACTATGCCGTCCGTTACTTGTACACTGTAAAAAATGGTGAGTCAAATGACTCGCTCCCGAATAGGCTTTTCCTGACTACACAAACTGAGTCAAAATTCGACGCCGCCAGAGTCAAATTCGACTTAATGAGTTGCTCAGTGTCAATTTGACTCTGGCGGAGTCGATTTTACTCAGATTGGATCTAAACCTTTCAGAGTCGATTTACTCACCTTTTTTGCAGTGTATTCCCTTCCGCCTGTCCCCGTCACCGTACGGCGTCGTGCGTCCGCATCCCACCCCATACGGTAACGTACGTGATTAATTCAGTGTCATACCGCGCCGTACGGACGCCACCGTCTGACACGCGCAACCCTGCTGTTTAATTGTTCTGGGACGTTTGTTAGTAAAATGCTTAAATTTCGTAAAAATCGAAACCAGCGCACATTTCAAAGACAGACCAAATTGAATGCGTTCTTGTGAAAATCGTGTCTGATTCGGTTTCACTTTTTTTCGTAAGCGCACCAAAATTTCTAGTATTTTTCTGAACCTAATTATTTATAATCTCGTCTGCGCCGGCCAAAAGCGAAGAATACTCCAGTCTACCGAAAAGAGGCGGAAACTGATATTTATTTTGCCTCTTCTGAGTGCACCCATTTCGTTATTCGTTTACGGACTGTTATTTATTTTTTAATTCATTTCATGTTAGTTGCACCCGACACTGCGCTTTGTATATTTTTTCTTTTGGGCAGAACTGAATTGCTCCGAAGCGTTTTTGTTGATTTCCATGTCTATTAATTTTTTCTGGATTTAATAACATTTATACGGGTGGTCTGAAAGTGTCTGTTCATATTTGAGCAGTCTACACCCTTCTCCTTCCTTGGTCTCTTTCGTATACTGTAATTATAACTTATAGGGTCCATCCGCTAGCGGACTCTAATTCGAGATACTGGACTGTTACTGATTTGAGACTCAGAAATAGAGTCCCCCTTATCTTACTACCTCCAATTATTCGCGTCACTACAGTACGTTTTATTGTTGCATTTTGCAGTAAAAATCCATCAGAGCCTGCCACTTCTCCATCAAGAAGATTGTGTGCGTTTCGTACTCGGCGCTGATGTTTGTAACTTACGACTTAGAAAGACCTACCGGCGTTTCGACCGCCCTTTCTCGTGGCCCAGCCTTGCGTGTCAAACACGCTATCGAGACCTGTGTCATCACTCAAAAGGTAGGTATATTTGTGAGTCTTTGCAAATTTTAATTAAGAAACTTATTAATTTTAAGACATAGACGCTAAACTACGATCACGCGGTTACTCTTAGCGTATATTTGAGGTTCCTGTCAGGGTTACATTTCTGGAGGGTTGAACAATGTTGACGAATTCGACGACCGGATCTGAGCGTTCAAGAAAATTTTTTAGTTTTGTAATCAACAATACAGCAGGTTTATTCTAAAGCGTGTAAAACGTGCCACTTTTTTTCTCATCTTTTATTATTTCAGTATGTGTCTACGCTTCGCTATTCCCCATGTATTCCAGTCTGTTAGCTTCTGAATACTCAATGTGTTATATTTTCTCATAAATCGTCAGTAGAGGCCAATTTAAGTACACTTCAACTGAGACGCCTGTTTGCGTTTGCAAGCATTTATTAACTAGAGATGGCACACAACACTCTCCTGCGGCCGTTGTTGTTTTTGTTTGTTCCTCTATTTTTTTTGATCTGTTCGTATTTGCCTGTATTGACGGGCCGTACGTCTCTTTGACTTTCCTATTTCGCTTACTACCTATTAGTTTTAGTCCCCTTTCGGTTACTACTAGTTTTCGTTTCTTACTACTCTTTTAGTTTCCGGTTTGTCCTTGTTTGTAGTTTGCCCTGCGCCGATTATGTTTTCTATTGAGTTCGTTAGTTTGCTTAGCTGATATGTGATTTTTGTGTCTAGGCGTACCTACCTATTCTCTCTAAATTCTTTTGTCTGTTGCCGTTGTGTCGGTTTTATTTCTATGGTGCTTGGCGTTTTCTTATTTTGCCCTTTTTGCTTTCTTTCTTATCGGTGACAGCTGTAGTTTTACTTATTTACATTATTTAAGCAAAGATTTACTCAATATTTAGTACGCTTATACTTAAAAAAGTTAGTAAAATATAACTATAGTATTTTAAGTAAAGTGTTTTTACAGAGTAGTTTAGTTAATTATAGAAAGTTTTAAAGCGCATGGATAAGACTATACGTATAAGCCTAAGCGTAATCCGAAGTAAAAAACTCTAAAGCTTAAACTTACTACTATTGCAATCTGGCAAAAAACTATCCGCCAATCATCTTTACATAAGCCAAAATGTTGCCTAATATAGGATGTTTTCATTTATATTTCCAGCAACGCGATTGCACAAAAATGATCCCAGTTTTTAATGATTTTTTTAAATTTCAATTTTGCAAAATTAATTTAAGCCATTAAAGTTGACGCTGAGTTAAGTTTAGGAACACTATTTTCAATTGCGAGCATCAAATACTACTACCGCCACCAGTTGTTGACGGGATTAGTTTTTGTAACTTTAGAACAAGTCAGCGATGCGCTTTGAAATTTGAAGCTTACATTTCGTTTACCATTGCGAAAACTTTCAAATTTTTCAAACTCACAATTTACACTGTCGTTTGCCGTCTGGTGGTGGTGGTAAACAAAAACTCGTTTCTAACTGGTCATAGATTCTACACACATTTGAGAATACGTGCATCGGTTACTTACAATTATTGTTAAAACCTAAAATTGAAAAAAGCCAAGTGAGAGTCAATAAACATTTTTCATCGATACACCGGTTGACCCGGTTCGAACCTCTGAACAGTTTAGAGACGGTTATTAAGTGGTCACTACTGCCTGGTATGAGCAATCTCAGCGTAACCGGAAAGGTAACGACGATGCCAGCGCACGAACTTCATTAATCAAAATGTCTGTGTTCAGACAGCAAACACTAATTGTAGTCTAAAGCTTCGAGTGGTATTTTTGAGGTAAATTTCGCCAGCCTATGGCTAAAAGACTGAGAAATACATACGGCAAAGTGGGATTCTCCAGTGGCGACAAAAGTTTTTCCGAGATGTATGGGCCACAGATCGCTCTGCCTCCCAAGGTAACCTTCTGCTTTAGGTATTTTGAAAACACACAAACGCTTGTTTGCAACTTTGAACCAAGACTATCCAACAGGGTCGCATACCTTGTAACATTTTTGAGGGTTGTCGAAGCGAAAACTGACAAGTATCGGACTTAGCTTAGGAACCGAGTAGTGAAAAATACCGCAATTGTTTAATAGGGAGCGTATCTCGGTATTCGCTCGTAAAAAACCCGAAGGCGTACTACTTTTGTGGGCAGACAGCTGTCAAGGCATACGAAGTACAACGAAAATACTACACGAACAAGGTGAACTTCAAACCGAACCTTTGCTGGACTTCATCGCTATCTGGAGCCAATACAGGTCGAGCTATGCGAATGGCTCCGCGAGCGATGCGAGCATGAAACCCTACGCAATTATTGGCCCATGTAAAGATCAGGGGCGGAACAGTTTTCTGTGGGACTAGAATAATGTAAGCTTAAGCTTTAGACTTAGTTTTGCTTGGCTTAGGTTTAGGCTTAGGAATAAACTCATTCTTAGGTTTATGCTTAGGCTTAGGAATATGCTTATAATACTGGTCCGCTCCTGTTGTTTACATTGGACCAATTATTGAACCAAACACTCTATTACGAGATTTTTCTTGTTCACAGGCAGGCGGCCGAAAGTGTGGGTTTAAGGTACCGTTTTTCGACTCCATCCCCGCAGACGGCCGTAGAATTAAGTAATCAAGAACAACGGATCGGCACAGTATTAATTGGAGCAAACATAGAGCAAAATCCTGGTTGTAAACAAACTTAGCGTGCAACTAGACACAATTTTTGTATAAAATTAGTTTGAGGGTATGCGCCTGATTGGATTCACTTACTTTTGCAAAATGAAGATACCAAAAGTACAGGGAGGGAAAAGTGGTATTTT
Organism: Enoplolaimus lenunculus; assembly: GCA_030248215.1. Taxonomy (NCBI): domain Eukaryota; kingdom Metazoa; phylum Nematoda; class Enoplea; order Enoplida; family Thoracostomopsidae; genus Enoplolaimus; species Enoplolaimus lenunculus. The sequence continues at coordinate 24,114 of JASANG010000360.1, forward strand.
TTCAAAAATTCGGAGGGGCCATTGGGTTTTTTTCCTATGGTTCCGCTGCCCTTGAGCTACCACCTATTGGCCAGTTACTTGAAACAAGAAACAAGGTACACGTAAGTTTACGAGGACTAACTTTATTAGCTGATAACGTTAGTTTGCTAAACATCGACCATGCCTGAACTCTGGGGTATCTAAGGGAGTCACCCATGTCACACACTCCCATCGGGATCAGAACCAAGATTCTATAAAATTTTTTTTACAAAGGATGAAATGTACAAAACCAGTTGTTTGTTATCACAATTAGAACCTAAAAATTGTGCCTGAAATTTACCCCTCAGCTTTTTTATGCTTTACCTGTGACTTCATTAATAATCCGACGGCTAGCTACCTGGATTACGCGGACATAAAGCCAGACTTGAAATAGTTGTAATATATTCATTAACACAAATTACTGCACGCAACAATGCGTTTTTATACGCAAAGGTGGCGCTTACAACTCATACTAAGGTACAAACGTACTTGCGTTAAGCTGATATTGTGCATTCATGCAAACATTGGAAACTAAACGGTCTAATGCACTTAGTTGACACGTGCCAGATAGATTTGATAGAAGCCTGAGAACCTAAAATGGTTGTGTGTATTGACCAATAGCCAGGTTCATATGCGCATATCGAAACACTTGACCTGAATATTAATCTATTTTGTTGTACTAGTACAAATTATTATAAAAAGTCGTGAGCAAAGCGAGCGCGAAGCCGAACGCAATTTTAATACTAAACCCTAATACATAACATTGGTTTAGATTAGCATTTAGGGCCTCAAGCCGTGGTGGTGAGCTTAGAATCTGATAACCTGTTATTTACTTTTTTCTTAATAGCTTAGCTTGAACTATTAACTTTAGCGAAAAATTTTGTTATATAAACAATTGATTTTTGCAGTATTGCTATTTTATTAAGCTAAAATTATTTATTTAACGAAAAATTCAACCTTATAGAATTCCGTTTAACTAATGCGGTTCAGGTAAAGTATACCTGTGTTATTTGTTTAAAATATAATGCTTCACTTTAATACATAAAACTATAGAAAATTGACCCAGTACAAGCCCGCAGCCAGAGTACGCTGCTAAAACGGGAGCCCGGAAATTTTTTAGGTTTGTAATAGACGAGGGTTTCCGATGACTTACAAGCAAGTTTGAAATTGTTCTAGAGGGGCTACGCTCTCTCCAGCTACACATTAGTACATTTGTCAAATGTGACTACATCCTTCAATTATCATATGTGCCTTTCTATTTATTACCAATTAACGGTAGAACAGTTGCTTCAGCTCTGTTTACAGTTGCTAGCTTTCGCAACTGGTTTGTTCTTAAATTTCGAAATGTCAATATGTTCTCCGTGCCTAATAGGTTAGCCAGGATAACTTTATGCTAAATGGCTAGAAAACAAATAACGGCCTTTTGAAACCATTTTCACCTACTGTACATCAATTGCCAAACCTATTCAAATTATTCTGTTCATTTCCGACAATTTTCAGCTAACATTTTCGTCATTTGTAATCTTGCCGAAATTAAAAATTGTTAAAGTAGCAGATTGTAATCTTTACACAAACAGTGAGGTCACTTAACAGCTGTAATTAATAAAGTAGGATCCGAGCGAAATGGCTATATATTCGTAACATTAACCTATGCACTCTATTCTGTAATATTTGTACTTAGGAAAATATTCTGACTTCTTGAGTCCCTATCCTATAGAAGTCTCCCACCGTGGAATTATGACTTGAACTGTTTGAAAGCTGAAATATATATATGTATATATATAAATATATAATATGTATATATAAGAGATCACTTACCGGTGTCTTTCAGTGGTCAACCGAATTTCAAACTCATTAATAATAAATGCTTAACTATAATTTTTGGTGACCAATTTGTTACCATTTCAAAAGCGGTTTAAAACATTAATAAATGTTGCATTTGACTGTTTCGCCCTTTCAGGAATCATTTCTTACTCTCTTATGAGGGTTGGCCGTGGTACGGACAGGACATGGTTCAATAAAATTGATCGGTTTTGTGAATTAATTTCTATATTCGTACATTATATACATATTCTATATATAACATTTGTAATTTATATAATTATATATTTAATTTACTTATTAAAATACGTTAAACTTCCATGTTTGCAGATCACTAAAAAAAAAAAAAAAATAAAAAAAAAAACCCCAAAAAAGGAAAAGCAAATTGACTCTCTCCAAAAAAAACATTTCCAAACTACCGAAACTGAGTCAAGATTCCACTTCCAAAGAGAGAAAAAATACTAAATAAATAAATCGGTGAGTGAGATTAAACTTAGCGGGGTGGAATTTAATTCAATTTATATAGTATAGAAAGAAAAAAGTCGAGTAGGGAGAAATTGAATCAAATATTTTCATTTTAAATTTATAATAAATAAGTTAATAAATTATTCATGTATTTATATATATACATATATTTATATATAAAAAAAAAAAAAAAAATATAAAATAAAAGGGTGTGATACAAAAAAATTAATTATTTGAGCGTTTGCTGCGCTTTGTTGCTTATTACAAGAGTCGTTAAACCATGTCTTGTTATTGTTTGCCGGCTTCTGTCTCTCGAGAGAGTAATTTCAATTAGAACTAAATGAGTATTTGGCAACTTTGAACTCGATCGATACGGGCTGGTGGCTGCTTAAAAGTTGGGCAGCAAAGTGTGGTTGATATTTATTCTTTTTGTCTCGAGCTGATGGCGAGGGTTTGAAATTGTTTCAGTGAATGTTAAACGATGATTTGGTCGCTTTAACTGGAGCTGAAGTTTTAAAACGATTTGTGAACGAACGACAAATAATTTGACGTGTTAATATTTTATTCGGAGTCTTATTATTAAATGTGTACATCTATCAGCTGGACTATTTTTTGCTTCCGCGTAGACATTATATAATGTGGATGACCCATTATCCAGAGATTTTTCAAGCTAAAGTTACTTTTCACAGCTTTTGGCTTGTGCTCACTGCTACACCGTGTGCAAAATTTATTTCAGATCTAAAACATTTAAAAATCACTAGTTAAAATATTAATATGATAGCCTGAAGTAGGTATACTAAACGTTTACGATGGGTTAACCTCAACACGCAAGATTTTTGAATTCCATACCAATATTAAAAGTTGAAAAATTTCACACTGCCATCTCACGCTAAATCTTCCAAATGCGTATCACTCAGCTACTGCTCGCCTCGCTCCAAGTTGTTGTTATCATCCGCGTTTCGAGTCAAAGTGCCGTTGTAGTATTTCGTTTCACTGATTGGCAGCTTACAGATCCTTTACGCGATGCGTGCAACGCTACTTGCCAGCATTGCTTGCGATGTGCAAATACCGAAACTGCAGAATTGACACTTGCAACGATCGAACCTCAACTCAAAATTGAAGACCGTCTTCAAAACCAAAGGAGCGGACACTCGCAGCCGTTTGGAACAAACGGTGAACAACAACTGAGATCTGAAAGAACATTACTGGAAATGGTTTATGATTCCGAAAAATACTGGAAAGATATACTACTCAAAGGCGATTCGTCGTTTATGAACCCGTTGGGGTTGGTGGTTAAAGGTAGAGTGTGCCAGAAGATGGTTTTAATTTTTAATAATAAATTAAAATTCTTGCGATAAGGACCCACATTCTCAAATGTGTATAGCAGACATCATCAATGGCGGATCCATGGGGAGGCACCCCGGCCGTGCCCCCCCCAACAGCATCTCGACAAAAATTATATAGAGTGTATAATTGCTGTTCTACGCTGTTCATGTCTTTGTTTTATACATAATAGTATAAGCAGCTTATAATAAGCTCCGTCTTATTTACCTCACCCCTCTATTTGGGACACTACAGTATGGGTCAAAAATAAGTTTATTACCTGTGAAATTGTGCCCCTCCCATTTTGAGATACTGGATCCACCATATGGCCATCATCAGTTAGTGATAGGTTTTCAAACTCGCTAACTATTGCAGTTGATAAAAATCGAAATTGGTACAGAAGCAGAGTGTATCGTAGGCGAAAAATGTGCTGAATGTCGAGCCTCCGCACTCACTGGTTTATAGTTGCTACTAACATGAAAATACGCGCCATGATATTAATTAAAGTTTCCTTTTTAACAAATTAATTATAGTTTCTCTGTTTAAGAAATTCATTGAATTTAACCCCCGGATTCAATTTTCGTAGAAATTAGTAAACATTAATTGGTCCCGATTTCACCTGGGCTCATAGCGGCGATATATATATGTATGTATGTATATATATAAATATATATATGTATATATATGTATATATATATATTTCCTGAAACAAAAAAGTTTTGTACGATAGGTGCTACACATATTTGAGAATTTCGAGTATGAGCTCTGTATAGACTAAAATAAATCTTGATTTATTGTTGCCAGAAGTCAACGTAGTCGTCCTATGGCTTGAACTGGTCGGTGGTTCTCGGTTTCAAGCGTGCCCAGACACCGCTTCACATCAAGTCCTGGTTAATTCAACCCTTCGAAAACCGTCGAGCCTAATTTTAGCATCAGAATGCTTTTCGGTCAACGTGAGCATGGGTGCCGTTTGTGCTCTGTTTCATCACGGTCCGCATTGTCGATATATAACCCCGAATTCTGGCTGGAATATATCGCGAGGTGACGTCTTTGTACCGGAACTCGAGAGCCCGAAGCTATTTTAATTTGTTCATACCTACAGGTACCAAATTTTAGAATATATGAGTCTTGAGAGCTGAAAAAAATTAGATATTAACTCTCATGTCTTCAACAGAAATTTGTCACAGTTCGCTGCTGGGTATTTCCGACTTCAAATGGTTTTGTAGGAAATTCAGAATAGGAGTGTTGACTAAAACCAGGAACGTCTATGTTATAGGTCATGCACGTTATACCGTCTATGCCACTGTAAAAATTATACCGAATATGCTAGTCCTGAAGTTCCTAATTGCAGTGTTTATAAATGATATATTGAAAAAGTCACCCACACTATATGTGTACACCCGGCTGACAACAGAGAGTTCCTCTGAACGGCGTACATCGTTACACTATCACACATACAGATGCCACTTTGTCAATACGTTATAGAAAGGACAGCTGTTTTGAACGGAGTCAGTCAGAAGGACATTTGCTTATTGCATATCACAAAGTCTGTCTGAATGGAATTCGCTAAAGCGATTATGCAGAAACTGTGCGAAAAAACGCCCTTAATTGTCGGACACTGTGTCCAAACAGTGTCCATTGTCCCTACGCCTTCTATAAATGGACGACCGCCATAACAGACTAACCTAGTAACCATTTAAAAAAACCAAATATCGCAAAAACAGAATTTTCAAAAGAACGCTCTGGCCTGAGTCACAACTGCTGAGTTCGGCCCATCCTAAAC